>JANHGL010007335.1:0-11869 GCA_024611195.1 Ceyx melanurus | reverse complement strand
GGGGGAATCTCAAGACGAACAACAGATGTCCTGAGTGTCTCAGCTTCTTGGATTGTTTGAGACAAACTCTATCATGTTCTGCATGTCACATCCTTGTCATAGAATCATAGAACCCTAATAGAACCCTAGAATGCTAGGGGTTGGAAGGGACCTCCGGTGATCGTTGAGTCTAACACCCCTGCCAATGAAGGAACACCTGGGGAAGGCCACACAGGAACATGTCCAAGTGAGTCTTGGAAGACTCTAGAGAAGGAGACTCCACAACCTCTCTGGGAAGCCTGTTCCAGGCTCTGTCAACCTCACAGTGAATTTTTTCCTCATGTTGTGGTGGAACTTCCTCTGTATCACCTGCTACCATTACCTCTCATCCTATCACAGGGCACCAGGGAAAAGAGACTGGCCACTTCTAGCTGACACCCACCCTTTCAGATATTTGTAAACATTATTAACATCCTCTCTCAGTCATCTCCAGGCTAAACATTCCCAGATCTCTCAGCCTGTTGTCATAAGAGAGATGTCCCAGTTCCTTAATCATCATTATAGCTCTTTGTTGGACTCTCTCTAATATTTCGTTGTCCTTCTGGATCTGGGGATACCAGAACTGAACACAATACTCCAGATGTGGTCTCACTAGTGCAGAGGGGGAAGAGAAACTCCCTCTACCTGCTGGCCACATTTTTTCATGCACCTCAGGATTGCTTCAAACAACAAAATCATAGTACTAGTACTGCATATTTCTAACTTGCCTTTCAGGTTGAAGGTTGTTTTGGAAACCCTTATTCCCTTTCTGGGAAAATAAAAAAATAAAAAAATAAAATTCAGTTACCTGAAGAAAGTGCTATCTACTTAGGAAGAACACAGTCCCCTCTGATTTTGCTGCATGCTAAGGGGAAAAAAAGAAAAATCTTCTTTATCAAAGCAACATAAGTAAGAATATATGTTTTCCTCCTGCTTTTAATGCTGGTTAATACTTTCTGCAACTCTAAATACTGGATTGTAGTAGTGAATTGCGATCTTCATTTCTACATTGTCAGGTAGCTGTAGATCTGTTATGCAAGTCTGTGTAGAATAAAAGGCCATAATAAATACTTGAAAAAAATAATAATTCATATGATTAAGATAGAATTCTAAGACTGGTCCTGCTTATTTAGTGTTCATGTAATCATACCTGTAACTCAGGTATCTGCTTTATTTTTCCTTTTCAGGTTGTTATGTCAGAAACTGTTTGCTGCACAGTCTGCATACTTTTCAAGTCTGAGAGTCTTTTTCCTTCTGTGCTCCTTTAAAGTGCCAAGTGCTCGTGTGGGTGCTCTAAAATAGTAGCAACAAATAAGAATAAGAATCTTGTTACTTTCTTCCACGTGGGGACTTACAACAATAGAAATTGGTGAAAGCTTCTATGAAAATATACTGTATTTAGAACCAGGAAATAACATTTGTGATTTAAGCTTCTTTCGCTGAAGTGGTATTTTATTATGTGTGTTGGGTTTTTTTTCCAGTTTTATTTACTGTTACAGGAAATAATGTCATTTCACATACCCAAGAGAAAGACCAAGGAGGGCTATAGTAAGTAATAGAATGCTAAATAAATCAGGTTCAATCTGTCTTTTGCATATATCTGCTGTGTTTTATTCTGTCTGTGTTTATGCTGTTCATCTACAGATGATGAAAACACCCACTGGTGTAATGCAAGATGTCCAAAGGTATTACAAATATTCCTTCGTAGGTCTCCCTTGAGGGATACAGTATGGGGTCAACTCAAAGTTAATCCTAAATTATTAATGAAAACAGGTATCTTATTTGTACAGGGAGTCACATTCTGTCCCTTAGTTCAAGAAAGATTTATAAGAATCTTAACACCAGAAATAAAGTATAAAACAAAACAATAACTTTATCAGGGAGAGCTGTTTGCCACCTCCAAGAAATATGTCTTATTTCAGCAAATTATGAAGCGAACATGAGGGAATGGGGGGTGCACAGAAAGTTCACTTAAGATTTCATACATGAAATGTCTCACAATAGTGAAACCTGGTGGATATCCCACAACAGATTTGTGGCGAAGAGAAAGAAACTGCAGATTCTATGCATTAATGAGAAAATGAAAATGCTTCCTTTTTAATTATTTGTTTATCAATTCAGCCCTGTCTTTTTCTTTAGTCAAAAATATCTGTAAGTGGAATCTCTAAGATGGGGGGGAGGATTTTTTTTTTTCAACTGCTGGTAAATGGAAAAAAAATCAGAAATGTTGTGGCCATCCAGGACCCTGGCATTGCAAGAAAGAATGTCTTCTTCACAAAACACAGTTACAAAGATTGATGCCTCTGATAAATTGAGATAAGAGGCACTGGCCAGAAGTTTAAATTATAATCCAAGTTCACTGACAACAAAATGTACTGAAATTTGGGATGTTATTAGCTAAGAATAATTATTTATTTTTATATCCAAGCTGCTATCTGCTTTCATTAATTCAAAATGCCGGTAAAGATGTCTTTATGCATTGTGTGTAGTCTGTTCATTACAGATTGCCTTCTTTTCTCATCTCCATCACATCCTTACTAATATAACTCCACTGTTAAAAACAAACCAAAATAATTGGAGTCTGGAGTAAACCTGCTTTAGTATACTCTACTGGAAGTATGAAATCAAACATTGATCTCAATGGGTTTATTCCATGTTTCCTTAAAAGTATGTCCTGTCTCTGGTGTCGCTTATGCTACTGGAAGTATGTGTTTGGTCAGATTTGTACTGGTTGAAACAACAAACAAAATAGAGGTTTGGAGGGGGGTGGTAATACAAAAAAAAAACTTTTTTTTTTTTTTTTTTTTTTTCAGGCAGAATTACTCAAAGTATGGACATCGTATTTTAACTATTGCCAACCATCCTGATCTTCATATGATATAATCTCAGAAATTAGCCTTTCAGGTAAAAATGTTCTGATGGCAAATGCATATATACATATGTACTCCCCTCTAACTAAAATCTGCCTTTAGGGATTTAACATATACCATGACGACAAAACTTGCATAATAGTGGTGTTTTTTTTCCATCTACTGCCATGAGAACATCATTTGAATGAGTTAGACTATTTCTCCGAGTGCTCCAAGAGGACTTGGTATTTCTGTTAAAAGTGTTCTTAAAAATTACTGGTGTTTGTTTTTTGTTTTTTTTGTTTGTTTCTTTCTTTCTTTTTCAAATACCTGGTTATTTTATCAGTACGGAAACAGTTACAAAGTAAAGATGTAGACAAATATCTCATCAGTTGAAAAAAGGTGAGGCTTTTAATATACATTGTGAAAAACTGAAGATGTCTTTTTTGCAGTGAAAGGGAATTTAAATGTTGACTGTATTGCTTGGGGTGATCCTGTTTCAAAGAGATCTCACTACAGTCCTGTTAGTTGTCTTCATGTGTGTTTCCATCTGTTAGGAAATATGTTGGCTTGGTTCCTTGATGCACACAAAAAGATTCTGAAATCCTTTTCACTTCCAGCTACGAAGAAAGATGTTTTATTTTTCTACTTTGATGCATGTTGAATTTTGAAGAAAATAAAAAGATTTTTTCTATTCATACAGTGAAGAAATTATTACTAGACTATGATTTTTTTCTCTCAATCTACACTTCATCTGCAAATTTATAAATACTACATATTTAAAACAATAATTGCTCTCATTGTCCACTTCCATTTCTGATTTTTTTTTTCCCCTCAGATTATATTGTATTATCTTAGAGGATAACCTACAGGATTTCTCATCATGAAATTTGGCCAAAGAGATAGTATTTCAAGAAGCTTTCAGGATGAATCAGAGAGCTAAAATTATATAATTTTTTTCTTTCTTCAGTGTACTTTCTTGATACTATCTGGTACCCCATTTCATCATCTGAAGTGATTTAGTTATTAAGAATAATCTACAGGAAGAAGTGCTGAAAAAAAAACCAAACCAAAACAACCCTATATATTTCTTTCCCTATAGAAGGACTCGTGAAATAACTCATAACTTTAAAGATAAGTTTTTACTATTTCTGATTTCTCCCTTCAGAAATATTTAATCTATTCACATCAAGGCTGGAAAGGAAAGAGAAAAGGGATGTTTTCACATACAGCCAGCTCACTACTGTTGAATGTCTTAAAGGACAGTTTGCCTGACTTCCCCTCTCCTAGAAGCATAAAATACATTTTAAAATATTTTAAGGTGTAAAATGGTGACACTCTTTTTGAGTTTTTCTGGACACTTAGATTATATGATAGGTGACTGTTGCTGCCAAGCTTTGTGTGTACAAGTGGATTTTCCCCTCCTGTGTGAAGAAATTCTTAACAGTCCTTCAGATAAGCCTTCTTTCCTGGTTAGGGATTAGAAGGCAGATTATCTTCTTTAAAAAGCATTACCAGAGCAAAGAGTCTTCAAAACTCTTCTTTCAGAAACTTCTGTTATTGAGTGACCACCTAAAGACAGCTTATTTCATCTTAACTTTTATGGTGTATTTGATGGTTATTTAAAAATCAGACTTCTTTTAAGTGTATCAAGCAGGCTAACCATACATAGAAGTGTTCTGAAAACTATCAACTTTGTTATGTAAATATGACAGTTCATTCTGGCTCAACCGCAGTTTAATCTTGCTGAAGGAGAACATACTTGAGAAACCACTTAACTTGCTCTGTTCAGCATGACCAACCACTTTCACCAGATACTTCTTGCACTGCTCGGACATTTTTGCTTGGTGTTGTCTAACCCATCAGACCATGTTCAGAAGTAACTTAAGAATGGAGAGAGCTGCTTGAGACAGGGAAGCATCTGAGAGACTGAAGGACAGCTCAAATTTACAATAAATGTTTAAGAAAATTGTGAGCCATTCCTTGCAGAGACAGAGACCTGGCAGTGAGATGCTGGAATTAGATAGGAGGATTCTGTAGCTGACCAATTGATTTATTGTCTGACTCGTACAAAAGCAAATTGCATCCACTGGTTCAACGTGCCCTATCCCTTGAGACAGCTGTTGCATTGTTCCCTTTGCTTCCTTTTGGTGACTTGTGTGTTTGTGTTCTGCAGAGACATATCCAATGGTATGTTTATCCTTAAGTGTCACCCTGTTGCTCCAGCTCAAATGAGCTGTCTTGTGAGCCTGAAGGCAAAATGCTGTGACTGACCAAAGACTGACCTCAGTCAAACTGGACCTCTTCCTGTTGGATGCATTAATTATTAATTAAAACCTGAAACCTTCTGTTTTCACCTGCAGGCTGTCTGCATTTGAAAAGTCCTGTAGACTAAATGGTTTATAACATGGGCTAAGCAAGTTTCACTAGTCAGTAAGACATAAATGAGGAAAAATGAAACTTTCTTTTCCTCATACTGTAGGGTCCTCTTCTGTAATTTCACTTCAAGACCTTGTGTCATAAGCAAACAGAGATTGAAGTTGACAATGAAGCCTACCAAATTAATAGAGCTGGGGTTTTTTTGGTCAGTTTGTATGAAAATGTAAATTCAAGATATAATGAAAAAATATATTAATTGTTACCAATTTATTAGGTAATAGTACAGAAATTATATCTGCAAGAATCTAAGCCCTGGAGCTCTCCAGTATCTATCTGAAATAGTGTGTAAGTACTTCTACAATAAACAGCTCATGCAGCTTTTAGATTCCTGATACAGTGATCTGGGAGGTTTGCTGGAAGCTTAAGTAGAACACATGTTATCAAATGTAGGCAGTTTCAACACCAAACACCACTCTTCAGCTTTTTCATGTTACAAAAGGGTCAGTTCTTGCAATCCTGAAGTGTTTGTAAATCTTCACTTGAGAATCTTAATCTACATTTTTCCAAGGTTATGAAATAAGGGTTCAAGGTTCACTTCCAACCCACAGTTTGGCCACCAAGAAACTCCACTTGTGATTTTATTATCAGCTTTCTCAGAACGTGACAAATATGTGTGTAATATAAACGCATTTTTTTACAAGTTCTGCAAATTTCTGTTTAGTTGTCTAATTACCTAGTTCCATCCTAGGAGGTTCCCAGAAGGATTAGAAGCTTCCTGTGGTATCACTCTGCAGCTTCAGTTTGCAGACCAACTGTCCTTTCACTTCATGCAAAAGGAAACAGGTCCTACAGCCTGTACAGAAATCCTTCTGAAGAAACTATGACATACAAGATGTATTTTACAATTTCATTAAAGGCTCAGGAGGATTTGTGTTAGCACATATTGCATTTTGTGAGCAAGTAAGGTATGTTTCCAGATAATTTATATTGCAGCAAGATTGTATAAACTAACAACCTGCAGATATTTTTTTCTTGATGATTTCCATAAGGCCCAAAGCAGATCTATAGCATCATATGTGGCTCTGCCTGACTACTGCCTGTCGCTGATGTCTTTCTGTCAGAAGCTGTGCTGGGTTTGGCTAGGATAGGGTTAATTTTCACCATAAACTGTATAGACAAGTGAACCAGTTAATGGGGTATTTGACACCATATGCCTGCTATATAAGGGCAGGGGGCAGGTTGTCCAAATCTGAGGCAGCCTTAGTCTGAGGGGAGTCCTGAGTGTGAGTGCGAGCCAGTGGCCATCTCAGCTTCCAGCTGGGTCTGAACCAGGTCAGAATCTATCTGGCTGCATTCTCAGATCACAGCAATCAAACAAAGTTGCAAGCTACTTTCTTTCACTGCCTTTGCATTGTGATGGCCTTCTCCTCTGTTAGCCAAACAATCTTTAGATGTGTGTTTAAATGCCCTGAATCAAGTTTCTCTTTGCATGAGCACGTATAAAACATCCTTACATTTTGGGATTGTTTGTGGCTGTGTTTTACAGATTTATCAAGGATGAGTTCCTCTCTTCCCAGTTCCACTTTTGTTTGTGAGTGAAGCAATGGCTCTTGCATTTAAGGACTAGAAAATAAATAACAAAATTACTTGAGAGAATGGTGCTATAATATTTAAAAAATATATTTCAATATTTGGCAAACATAGGTGCAATTTATTTTTACAGACTTCAGATCAGAAGTGAGTTATATTTTAATGTTTCAAGTCCTTCCTCCATTCAAGATTTTCCAAGGGGATACATGAAATTGTGCATGCTGTATGTAGAATCTGTCCTGATATGTACAGTCTCCATTAACTGTTAAATAGGTATTCAGCTAGTGAAAATTGTTAGGTGCTTTATATCAGTAGGTCTTGTTATAGCATTCTCAAGCAGCAGCAATCTGACATTGTAAGAAATTGCCAAAAATATTTCATGTGAAGTAGATTAGCACATGAAGATATATGTGTAAGTACATGTGTGTATATGCACTTACAAGAGATCAGTGTATATATACCTGTATAAAAATCTTTATAAACACCTTTATATATTATTATATATGTGTGTATATAGTTAAGAATGTATATAGACATTCAAATAATTATTCCTAACACTTTGTCACACAAGATGTCAGCACAGGTGACATTTAATTTTTGTTTATTCCCTTGTGGAAACTGAGACCTAGCTCTCCTACTGACTGTGCCACTTAAAATAGTATTTCTCTCATTGATAAAGTCAGTAGGAGTGCCCCCTGATCATGCTGTCTAGTCTTGTGGCCCTGATTACTGAAGATGGTCTCTGTTTCAGTGTACCTTACCCATAAAGAAAGGACAAAGGCCTCTGAACTTCAGTTCACAATGAAAAGTGTGCCATTATGTGGAAATACAGCATCAGCTTTAATTAGATGCAAATCTTTCTGGATGTTTTGATGTTTTTGTTTTCAGTTGAAATTTTAACCTTTTTTTTTTTTTCATACTTCTATTCTAAATTTCAAATTTTCATTTTGCTCCCTATCTGCAGAGCTTGCAAATATTTTTGACTTTATGACATGGAAATTCTTGCATCTGGTTATTAGCTACAAAGGAATTCACATGTTCATTTTAAGTGATCACAGAAACATTAATTTTAGATTGATACTCAGGTTCTTGACTAATTTTAAGCATATCTTAAAAACATTGCATAGTTTAGATAAATCAACTGCAAGCACAGTTACACTTAAATATGTCTCAAGTTCTTAGTATGCTTCATAGCATACCCATGTGCTGACAGATTATGAGACTATAATTTTGTGGATCTCTAGTTTTCCACAGTAAGGAAGAAGTAATCTTAAATTCTCAGTCTTGTGTTACTGTCTTCCTCTAAATAAGAACCAGTTATAAAAGGTATGTATTTCCAAGCCATGTTGTCTGACAAGAAATACTGCAAAAGATTATAAAGGGAATGGGGGTTAGATATAGCAGCAGTATCTCCGTGAAGATAAAAGTCCTTGCAGGTGTTTATAGAAACACTAATACTTAGTGAACAAAATTTTTGTTTCACTCAACATCTGGCAAAGATACCTGAATATGATTGGGACACATGTACTTGTTGCCCACTTAGTGTTCAGTGACAAATGGAGCAGCATGCCATTCTTTTCCCTTCCTCTTTTTAAAAAAAATCTTTCCAGTTATTAACAACAGTGTCAGTAACGAAGAACAATATCCTGCAAATCTTGTGCATCCAGAACTCCTATTGGTCCCAGAACAGGGCTATACACTTCATTTACTTTTCAAAATGTTTTCAGATTCCTATACATTTTAATTATATCCTGTGGTTTTGGATGCCTAGTGGTAGGACATCTTTCATAGAGTCTCCTACATCCTGTCTGCAGACAGTTCCCTGGGGTGGTGTTGTCTCTGTCCTGTGCTGCACATAGTTCTGGTTTTCCTTAAAAATGAAACATCAGCTTTCTTACTGTTCTATTTCTATCTGTTTTCCTTGATTTCTCAAGGGCTAGGAGGCTACATCAGGTAGGTAAATTATAGGTGTGTGGAATAGCATCCCTTTAACTCTTTGCAAGCTGAGACTAAATTTGCCTAAGTGTTGGGCACCTCAGAAGTCCACACAAATGAGTAACTGAAGCTTGAGACAGTTTGATAAATGTGAGGACTGTGACTTAAGAAGGCTAGAAAATTTGGAAAGGAGTGGTTGTTTTACTGTTGTGAGGTTCCTCCATCTTAAGAACAACAGCAGCCTGCAGCTATGATGCAAAAAGGACCTGAAGGATAGCTACTCTGTGTGAACATAAGTGAAATTACAGATAAACCTTTTGCTCCTGTGATATTCAGGACTGGGGAGATGGAAAGGCAGCTGAAGGGAGGCCTGGGAAGCCAGATGCAAACTTTGCCTACCTATGTAAAGTTGATGTGATTCTTCACTTCTGTGGCATGAGAGTATACTGTCATTGTTCCCAGTACAACCAGCATAGGAAGTAGAGCTAAAATGAGTAACTACCATAGCTTGTATTGGTGAGGTTACTTTTGGTCATTTTACTGTGCATATATATTTCTGTAAGCAGCAATAATATGAAATAAGAATATTGTGGTAAATTCAGCAAATATTGCACTCACAAATAGATTTGTGAAGACTAAAGAATTTTCCTTGATAATTCTTCCAATTGTGGCTTTCAAACTACTATCAACAGCAGTGAACTCTTGTCCTGGGGTAATTGGTCTGCTGAGGAGACATCATGCAACATTAGTGCTATTTTGGTAGTTACACCAGTTGCTAGCAAATTCTGCTGATGATAAAACAGAGATAACAACAGGAGATAAAGTAACCAAAGAGTAAAGAGGACAAGCCTCATTGGCCTGTGCAAAAAAAAACCCAAACCAATATTTTTTTTTTCTTGGGTTTCTATATATCTGTATAGTGTTCTCCTTGTAACAGGGAAAGTGCCCATAGTTTCAGTCTAGTTTAATTCCCAGGTTTGCACATATTTTGTAGCAATCTCTGAAGAAGCTAACTCAGCTAACAGCAATATTATAGCTACATTATGAATGTGCTTGTGGAGTAAAGCACCTGTTCGGTTATACTGTTACTGCCTGCCTGTGTTACTTCTTACCAATGCTGATTCTCTTCCCTCCGATCTGATGCCCTTTGTATTGTAATGTACCATCATGCACTTGTGGTGCCAATGTCATGACTGAGATGTAACAGCTAAAATGTATAAGGAGGCCTTGTGGATAATGGGTGACCTGCAACTTCCGACTCTACAGTGTGCTTAAGAATTGTGGTCTGGATGGTTGTGTGATGAGATGGGTTGGAAACTGGTTGAAGGACAGAGCCCAGAGAGTTGTGGTCAGTGGAGCACAGTCTAGTTGGAGGCTTGTGGGTGGTGGTGTTCCCCAGGGGTCAGTCCTGGGTCCAGTGCTGTTCAATATATTCATCAATGTACTGACAGCAATGACAGTGTACTGTCAGCAAGTTTGATGATATAAATCTGGGAGGAGTGACTGACACACCAGCAGGCTGTGCTGCTATCCAGCATGACCTGGACAGGCCGGAGAGCTGGGCAGGGAGAAATATAATGAAGTTCAACAAGGGCAAGTGTAGATTACTGCATCTGGGGAAGAACAATGTCATGTATATCAGTACAGCTTGGAGGCTGATCTGTTGGAGAGCAGCTATGGGGAAAAAAATATAGGAGTCATGATGGACAAGAGGATGACCATGAGCAAACAACATTCTCTTGCAGCCAAAAAGGCCAATGGCATCCCGGAATGCATTGAGTGTATCCAATGGGGAGGTTATCTCTCTGTGCTCTACTCTGTGCTGGTCAGGCCCTACATGGAAGGTAGTTCAGTGTGTGTTCAGTTCTGGACACCCCACTTCAAGAAAGACAGAGAGCTACTGGAGAGAGTCCAGCTCAGAGTCACTAAGATGATTAAGGGAGTGCAGCATCTCCCTTATGAGGTTAGGCTGCAGGAGGTGGGGCTTTTTAACCTGGCTAAAAGGAGATTGAGAAATGACTTCATTAATGTCTATAAATATGTAAAAAGCAAGTATTGGGAGGATGGAGCCAGTCTCTTCTCAGTGGCATCCAGTGATAGGACAAGGGGCAATGGGTACAAGATGGAGCACAGGAGGTATTGGGTAAATATAAGGAAAAACTTTTTCACAATGAGGGTGACAGAGGCTGCTCTTCAAGGAGGTTGTGGGGTCTCCTTCTCTGGAGACATTACAAATCTGCCTGGATGCATTCCTGTGTGACATGATCTAGGTAATCCTGCTCTGGCAGGGGGGTTGAACTAGATTATTTTTTGAGGTCCCTTCCAACCTCTAACATTCTGTAATTCTGTGTCATCTATCAACACCCACAAAAAAACTTGATGGAGAACAAAATATCTAATTTAAATAGTTCTAAAGTAATCAGAATAGATTATTATTATTAATATGACAGAGGCTTCTAAAGCATAGTTGTGCATGTGTTTGACCTAGCATAGCTCCTCAACACAAATATTTTTTCTCTTGACTATTTATTATTTTAAAAGCAGAATGTAAATTTGTTCCAGGTGGTTCCTACTGTGTTGTTGTTTTGGTTTCTTTTTCTGAAAAAATAAAGAGATAAGGAAGATTCAAATACTGTTGATCTACATACAGAATCACAAAATCACAGAATGATTTGGCTGGAAGACACCTTCAAGATCATCAAGTCCATTATTGCCATTAACCCGAAACTGCCAGGGTCCTTAAACCATGTCCCCCAATACCACATCTACACGATTCTTAAACACCTCCAGGGATGGGGACTCCACCACCTCCCTGGGCAACCCATTCCAGTGCCTAAACACCCTCTCTGTAAAGAAATTCCTCCTGATATCTAACCTAAATTTCCCTTGGCACAACTTGAAGCCATTACCCCTCGTCCTGTCATCTTTAACTAGGGCAAAGAGGTTGACCCCCACCTCCCTATAACTTCCCTTCACGTAGTTGTAGAGAGAAATAAGGTCCCCCCTGAACCTTCTCTTCAGCAGACTAAAAAATCCCAGCTCCCTCAGCCTTTCCTCATAGGAGAAACTCTCCAGACCCTTCACCAGCTTCGTTGCCC
>JANHGL010007334.1:0-27653 GCA_024611195.1 Ceyx melanurus | reverse complement strand
GAGGGAGGAAGGGAGGAAGGGAGGAAGGAAGGAAGGAAGGAAGGAAGGAAGGAAGGAAGGAAGGAAGGAAGGAAGGAGGGAAGGAAGGAAGGACACTGAGAACAGAAAGCACAGCAGAGCAGCTGCCGCGGGCAAGGGGTGTCTGTGAGCAGGTGCCAAGGACAGGGCAGTGCTGGGGGGCAGCTTGGCTCTGCAGGTGCACTCTGGACCAGCCACCAGCACCTCTCTGCTGCAGCACCCACTCTCCCAGGGCAAGGCAGACCCTGCCAGGGACCCACCCAGCTGGACTCCAGCTAATCCCTGCCTGCTGCCTCTGCCCAGGACAGAGAGGTGGTCCTGGTGCATGCAGAGTGGCTCGGGGATGCTGGCAAGAGCGTGGGATAGGCTCTCTGATGCAAGGTGAGATCTGGGGAGAGAGCAGTGAATGTCCAGGTCTCCCAGAAAATAAGCATGAGAGCCTGTGATGAACTGCTGACTCCAGATACTGGCTCCTTCATCGTGAATAAATGATTGATGACATCTGAAGGGGAGCGCAGAACAGGAGGGACCTGTATGCTGAGCTGGTATTGATTGTGCAGAGACAGTTCAGCTGCTAGGCTTGCTCTTCTTTGTTGGGGATGCAGATGAAACAGAACCTTGGTGTATCTGCAAATGAAAACCACTAAAGAAACCTGGTCTTTTCAACAAGACACAGAAAAACTGCCATGGACATGGAGAAAGGACACTTCTCTTCCACGTCAGTCTTCATTTTCTCATGGTCAAAGTGTCCTTTTGCTCTCCTGTGAAGACATTTGAACATTATTTGCTAATTATTTTTATTATTACTATAGATGTGCTACAGTTCTAATAGAAACAAGATAAATGCAATCATTAAAACTAATTAATCACTTTACGGCTTTACTCCTTATCTATTCTGATCTAACTTAAAACATGTTTCTAATACAATGCTATCAATTAATCTATTTCTTCAGCCTCATCTGAGACAGAAGTTTGAGCAGCAGACACTATTTTTTTTCTTTTCTCTGGAGAGGTGCCAGACACTGCACTTGGCACCATGCAGCATGGAGACTGGAATTACATACAGGTTCTCATATTGTATCCAACCACATTTAAGTTGGTGTTAATATACATGAAATTCAGTCAGGAGCTGACACAGAGGGGTCCCTGGCCATGGAGCTGAGCTATGGAAAGGTTTTGAGGTCAGACACTCAGGGAGTCCTGGAGCCAGGCTACAGCCTCCTGCTGAAACAAGCACTGCTCCCAGCTCTGCTCACTTATGGGTTCCAGGTAGGAACCAGGTTTTATTCTGAGTGAAATATGAGGAGTAATATGAAGAGTGGAGGCTGGTTATCACCAGACACTACCAATGTGGTTTTCACTAATTTTTTTGTGACACAGAACATAAGCAGCTTTCATCTGGGCATTCGGTCATCTCCTCTGACTAAGAAGGGAAGTTGTCTTTGCTTTAAAACTTACTTTTGATTCATTTAAACCTAACTGATGAGAGCTGCATCCCTACACCAAACACAACGACATGTTTGTGTCACAGGTTATGATGAGGTGTCTGTGGAATGATGACTGGGTAGCACATGCTGTGCAGCAAGCCCTCTGTTCAGGCAGCAGCGGATGCAGGGCTGTGCAGAGAGCTTGGGAGCACGGCTGCTTTCCCAGAAAAGTTTTCCAGAAATGACAAGTACAGTGAGTTTGAATTCTTTGTGACCTCTTCCAAATGCATTTGGATTCTTCACAGTCTTGTCTGTTATCTCTCTGGCTTTTTGCACATGTGCTCTTATGTTTGTTAGAAGGGAGGAAATAAAATCCAAATCATTTTCACAGGCACAAATTTGCTGCATCAGCTTTTTGATAACATGGCTTTGGGATACAACTAACAGTATAATTCTCCATCTGTATTTAGGTGAAAATCAGCTGTGTCTCTTAAGCAAAGTGTTTTAAGCTTGTCTTTCTCAGGTAATAAAATTGTGTTGCTTTTCATAGCTAAATGCCTTGTGATACCTGTTTCAAAGGCTGACATTTCTAATGCACTAACACCCTTGAGCAGAAAAAAGCTATTAAATTTCAAGTGTAAATTAATCCCCAGATGTTTTAAAGCTCTAAGAAAAGGTCAGTAAGGACACTGTCAGAATGGTGTGGATGCTCCACATTAACACTGTCACAGGCACTGTTTCAGCAGGGGAGAAAGCGGATCTGTTTCTGTCTCAGGGAGGGCAGATTGTGGCTCCACCAGCCTCTGTCTTGCTCAGACTTTGATAGTGTCTCACAGACATGATTGTGTATGAAAATCTGGTCGGTTTTTGTTGGGTTTTTTTACAGATTTATCCTAAGAAAGCACAGAGACAACAAGCAATTGCCTGTTGTTCCCTTGTCAAAGCTCTGTGATTATTTTCTACATGAAACTGAAGGGAGCACAGCATTAACTTGCTGCTTTTGTAAACTGCCAGTGGACAATCTGGATCTCTGCTACAGAAAATTTTCTGGGGAAGCTAAACAGCAGTCAGTGCTTCCAGAGTGTACTAGAAACTTGCATGCCCTAGAGAAGCTGTAGAGGACAGTGCACAAATTCTGTCAGGCATATTTCCAGTTTCTGAAAGCAAGTTGTTTCCTCATAAACCTTCAGAGAGACATCAGAAAGTTCTCATTACACTGGAAATTGCTTGAAGTGTGGGCTGAAAAAACGGAAGAATTCTGATCCAAGATCTTTTTTGCCACCCAGAAATGGTTATTGATTTGAATTTTTGTAGTTTGTTTCTTTGTTTTGTTTTGTTGGGTTTTTTTGCCACGCCAGGTGTGAGGGACAACCCTTTGAGGCTCAGACTGCTGAGGTCATCACATCCATCAGCGGTGCAGGGCCTGTCCTGTGAGATCTGCACTGCTAAATGTCCCCGTCCGTGACTTCTCAAGGTTGGCACAACAAATTAACAACACATGGAGCTGTTTACCTGTTGAGGCCAATGCACGTTGTTCCTAAGGGACAGTGTGATATGCGGAGGAACTAAGCACAACCGAGTGCCTTGGAGAAGCATGTATAAAACATTAACTGCATCTGTCTACAAACAATAGCAAATAATTTCTCTAATCTACTTTGAGTGCTTCTGATTTCTCTACTGCATGTTATTTAATAATTTTCTTTATAACACCAACAGAAAAGGGGTAAAGCACTTTTTCAGTGGTCTGTCTACAAGCGAAAGAAAATACTTTATTTAAAGCTTTTGCAGCTTTATCTTATCTTTTCTTTCTGAAAGATTTGGTCATGAATTATACATTCCAGCACAACATGAAATATTTAACTCATGCTCTTCAATTCCAGTTCAATTTCCCAAAAAGAAAAGAGTTTGAGCACAGAAAAGTCTGGGTGCATAGTCATGAATCCGCACGTGCTTATAGCAGCTTTCCCCTGCTCAGCGCCCAGATCAGCAGGACTGCATCCTCAGAATGTTTCAGGTGGTCAGCACTGCATGGTGTGCCTCTCATTTAATCACAAGAAAAAACTGGCTTCAGCAAATTGATTGTGCAAATATGAATTCAGGCTTGATGATCTGAAAATATTCCTGAATATTTATAGAGGTTGGGAGAAAGATATGTAAGAAAAACAAAGTGCAATAATTATTACTCATGTGGTGAAACTGTTCCCTTGTTTCAGACTTTCTCCAAGTCAGCAGGGAAGTCACAGCACTGTACTGGGATGGCTGGGGGGAGGAATCCTTCCCTATGTCCTGGACTGCTTGCTTACACCATGCTGCTGTTGTGCTGGATTCTCCTTAGAGCTGTTCTGCAAGAGTTCTGACACAAAGTGGGTATCAGTAATGTCAAGGGTTGTAAGCGAGTGCCTTCAATTTTATTTCAGAGTTCTGGATTTAAAAAAAAATAGGGATTAGAAAGGAATTCTGACTTATTTTCTAATTATTAATAACTATTTATTAGTTATTAATCTAGAGTAATATTTTCAGGAAAAAAATGATAAATCTCTAGATTTTTAAAAATTTTTTTTTTAGTTGAAGCAATTTTGTTTAAAATCACTTGGCAATTTTATTGGTGATAATAGGATTATTAAATCTATTTTAATTTGTGGGAGTGGGCAACCTATGCAATCAATTTAAACTTCTCTGTTGAATGGAAACCTTGTCAAATCTCCTTACCAACAAGTTTTCACTAGCTCTGTGTTTTATATAATCCAATTAGGAATTTTAAATTGCATATTTTGCTAGAACTAACATATATGGACATGGAGCAGATTTCAGGCAGTTTTAGGGCACTAGCAATAGCGTAGTTGGGTTTTGTTTTGTCACTGTGAAACCTGAAAATGTGGAGGTACCTGTCATCTGAGTTCATTACCCCGTTGTGCTCCCGGCGCTGGATTTCATAGGCATAGCGCATCCTCTTCGTGCAGTCTGCTTCTCAGCTTGGCTACTGAATCTGGGAGTCTTAAACAGAGAAGCTCTGCAGAAAGTTGGTGAGGATGGAACCCTTTTTAGGAGGGAATTACAGGCACACTACTTTCAGCAGATTTCTTTCCTTTTACACACTGTCGGGGAGGTCCATGGACTACCTACAAACACACAGCACTGCAGTGTGTGCTTCTGGTTGGAGCCAGAGGACACAAGCTTGGGATTGCTTCAAGTTACACTGGGGAAGTGAAGAATGGGACGGGGTGGCCAATGTCAGAAGTGTGTCATTTTCTCTGAGAAAAAAAAACCCTGTATTTAACTCAGTCATGCTGTTGTGGTGAACCATTCAGGGAAGAGGTGAAAGCCAAATGATGTTTCCCAGACATGCTCAGCATCTCGCCAACTACTGCCGTGCCTGTATTTTTCATCAAGAGAGGACTGCAAGAGTTTTGCCCTTTATCAGTTGGCGCTGCAAAACCAATGGATGAATCTTAATGCGTTTTATCGAGATGCCTCATATGCCAGTATGTCAATATGCTAGGCTTGATAAACTTGTTATAAATTGTTTATAAACCCATTGACTTGAAAACATCCATTGTCTTTCACTGTTGTGTCTCCTACATCAAATTTGTTTCTGCATGTGTGTTATGTTATCCCAGTTATGTTTATGTGGAAATTGTACTTCCTCCTGGTATTTTTCCTTGAATGTTTCCTATTTGAGAACCCAAATATGGCAATAAATCTCTAACTGATGTATTCCTTGGGCAGTACTGCAAGGGCTTTTGGCATGTAAATGTTTTCATTCAAGCACATTAATCTTGCACAATACTTGGCTTTTGGAAGTCTATGCGGAGTATATACCACCAAAATGGATTTAGTTTTCTGACATAACAAAGGAGACGTGAAAATCAAGAAGAAATGTGTTTCTGAACATCTAAAAGGATTTATTCTACAGAAGGAAAAAGCTGTCTTTTTTTAAATCAGGGTTGGATGAGTTTCTCCAGTGCTCTGAGAGTTAACATCTTGTTTTCAGTTATGCTTCTGTAAATGGAAACACAAAATCCTTCTTAATGTCACTGCAGCTTGGATTATCTAACCGGTATGTTGAAGAACAGGTTGGATGGGGCTTTGAGCAACCTGGTCTAGTGGGAGGGGTCCCTGCCCATGGCAAGGGGGTTGGAACCAGATGATCTTGAGGTCCCTTCCCACCCAAACCATTCTCTGATACTTCACTCTTTCTGCACTTATAATCAAGTTTCCTAGTGTAAGAAAAACATCTCAGGTCACTCAGTTTGAGTAGGTGACTCCTTTCAATATTCCCACAGTATAAGAAGTGGGGCATCAGGGTCTGAGTCATGAAGGACAGGAGACTGCTATTGCAGCAAGAATTGCCACCGCTGCCGAGAGCTGTCGGATCTCAGCGTCATGGGTTCAGCTGTAAATCAGGTGCTGTCCCCGGCCTGTAACTGAACACACAGACAATGCTGGACAAGCGTGTTGTTGGCAAACGGCTGTTCTCTCTATAGGACTAAATGACCTTTTGGAACACAAAGATCTACTGCAAGAGCAGCAAAACTCCCCTCCTGATAGCACACCCTGCAGCAGTGAAGCTGTGATGTGACCTGGTGTTGTGGTTTAATCCCAGCCAGCAAAAAAGTGACACGCAGCCTCTCGCTCACTCATCCACCCTCCCAGTGGGATGGGGAGAAGAATCAGAAGGAAAAAATAAAAGTAAAACTTGTGGGTCAAGGTAAGAACAGTTTAATAATTGAAATAAGGTAAAAATAAATAATAATTATAATAGTAGTGATAATAGAACATACAAACAAATAATGTGTAAACAATTGCTCACCACAGACCAGCTAAGACCCAGTCCATTCTCGGCTAGCAATCCTGGAGCAGAAAATCCCCAAACCACAATCCCAGGAAAGAGAGAGCCCCAGCTTTGTGGGTAACCCTCATCTATACACTGAGCATGGTGTTGAATGACATAGAATTTCCACTGGCTAGTTTGGCTCTGTTGCTGTGGCCGTGCTCCCTCCCAGCTCCCGGTCCACCTGCACATTAGCAAGAGATTGGAAGTCGAGAAGTCCTTGAATTCTTAGCGACAACCACTACCATCAGCATAATACCAGCATTCTTCTCACTCCAGTTCCCAAACTGAATCCAACACGGCACTATTCCAGCTACCAAGAAAGAAAAAGCGATCCCCGTCCCAGCTGAAACCAGGACACCTGGCTCTGGGGAAGCGGAGACCGGTCTGTCCTTCCCGGCTCCCGGAGGCTGCGCTCCCCGCTTCCAACGGTGCCACGAGCTGCTCAGGGGCAGGTTCGTGCTTCCTCATGCGAGACCGGCTTTCCAGCCTGAGAACTGGGCGCCTGAGGGATGGGGAAAGCGTCAGTAGATGGCACTCGTGACATGCAGTAGATCCGAAGTTTTGCGAAGGGAAAATCCATTCACTTTGTGCATGTTTTCTGGCCTCCGCTGACAGCCTTAGGGCCAGCGGCTGGCACGCAGGGCTCAGCGGGAGGGGAGGATGCTGGCAGGCCGGGATGGGGAGATCCGGCGCTGGGGAGCGGAGCCGGGCGCGGCAACCTTCCAACCTGCGGCTGATTGCAGCCTGGGCGAGGTGCCAGAAAGCACCGGCACTCCTGCTTCCCGCTTGCGATCTACTGGACAAGAAAATCCGTTGATGCGTAACGCCGCTGGAGAGAGGAGTCTGTTTTAATGGGAGGGCAGCTCATCTTCTGAACAAAGCACTGTCTGACCCGCCAGTCTTCGTGCACCTTCTGCGATCCCATCCCTGACTGTCCAGCAGGGAAGGATCAGCTTGTCCACTGGCACAGGCTGGGAAGTGACTGTTGCACAAGGTCTGGAGATACTGGTGGATGCCAGGTTAGATAAGAGCCGAGGGGGCATCCCTGCACAAAGAGGAAAAACAGCTGCTGAGCAGTGTGAGGAGGAGCATGGCCAGCTAAGCAAGGGATGTTGTTCCATCCACATTTTCTTTTTAAAGTTTACTTGGCATAATAAATATAGTATAGAATTTAAGTTACAGAATACTACATCAAGATCGAGGACACATGATACTGATAAATTTTATTTTTTATTATGAGAATTCCTGTTGTGTTACTCCTGGTACAGACAACAAGACGAACATTTGTACTAAATGTGGAGTCGTTACTAAATAAATTGTTTACAAACATTTAAGATTCATGGAAGATACTGATGCAATGACTCAGAATTTAGAACGTGTAGATACAATTTTTCAAGTGATGCACACTCCTAATCCAGTTGATCCTCTACAAGAGGGTGTGTTCTCTGCATAATTCAGGCACTGCTGAAATATTCATAGTATTCCTGAGAACTTCCTACAAATAATGCCCATGAGAGACAATTGATAATCCTCTGGAAATAGGCTTTATCTTAAAATTACAGGACTATTAGGAGACTAGGATCCTATGTGTAAGGAGATGAATCTGTCTTGCTCTTTATAGATTAGTACAATGCCTTTTTAGTCAACTCTTAATACCTTGGTAAAATATTTACTAGCGTTTTGTGCACATACTTTGGAGCATTTGTGTATTTCAGATTACCAGTGTTCTTCCTCTGGGGCTTGCCAAGTGCAGGGCTCTGGCTGTGAGTGGAGCTCTGCTGCTTTAACCCTGTTTTATTAAAATCCAGGCCCAGAAAAAAATGGTATAAATTGTGCAGAAACCATTTGTCGGGTTAGTGACAGAGCTGGGGACAAGGAGCAGCTCTCCTGCTCACACAGCTCTTTAATCCCTGAATCACAGTGCAGGGTAAGGGACAAAGGGACAGTAAATTCTTTAATGGCAAATTGACAGAACTATCACAGATCAAACCAATTCTCCTCCCCACCCTACTGGACACCCACTCAGGGGTGCAGCATGATACCCTCTCACAGGCCTTTTGCTGGGGTGCTGGGCTTTGAGGTTGCTCTTTGCATCCAGAAGGATCCTTGCTGTCAGGAGACACATTGTGCTGTCAACACTGTGCTGAAGATGAACTCAAAGAACACTGTCTGACCTTCCATAAATGCCCCCCCGAAATGTTTCTTGGACATCTTCAGTCCTCCCGAGAAGGTTGGCATGGTGGTGGTCTGTCACAACAAGTCATGAGGATCAAAGTGAGTGACATTTTATTACTTGAAAGTTCTGGAATGTGCAGAGGGGAAGAAGAGCTTATCCATTCTAACTTGATGAAGTGCAGTGTCCAGCATCTCCCTGTCCATGAATACAAAGTGGAAGCTGACTCTGTAATGGCAATTTCATGGCTCTGGACCAGGAATGTGTCTTTTCTACTTGCAGGAAAATGCCCTTCAGTGTCGAGCTATATGTATAACCCTAGAGTTTTTATTTATGTTCAGAGTTTATTCCCATTTGGGAGTTTGACATTGTCATCTATGTTTTAATTTGTAAATAGAACAGTAAAGTTCTAAAGAACAAGGTTTGGGTTAAATAATTAAATTATTGCATTTCGGTTGGGTTTAGGCTATGGCTGTACTGTAGGAAAAGTCTCTCTCTTCCACTTGAGTCCACCATGGCTGAGCACAAGTTCAGCAGTGCAGATACAGGTGCCTGAATGAAGATCATCTCAAAAGGTTGGAAGACCACACTAGGTCAGAAGCCTGGCCACCAGTGCAGATGTCACATGGCCAGGGCCCAGCTCCCCAAGTCTCCACCCGCATAGCCAGGGAGCTCTGATGCCCAGCAGCAAGACCTGCTGAACCCAAATGCTGCCCAGGGTCAGGACTGGGGAATGTAGTGATGGTCACCTGGGAAACATCACTATTCCTGCAAATTGCACTGAAAGGTGAGTCTTTCAAATTAGTATTTGGTTTTTTTTTTCTTCCAAACACTGTCAGGTAATCGAGGTATTTCATCAGAATACTCATTTTCCTTTTGTTTCCCATTCTTCCCTCCAAAGAAACACATCCAGAACCCAACTGAAAAAAAAAATAATAAAAAAATCCTTGTCTGGAAGCATTTCTTTCTGGTGCATTTTAATGGTTTATCTGTAAGGATTCCATTTTGTCAGCGAGTTTCAATAGCATCATAAAATTCATTTCCTTGGTGTGAAATGAGCATTCTAAAATCATAGCTTATAGGTTAAAAATGGTTCTGTGTGTTGGTCTTCTGGCATCCTCCTCACAGATGTATGAGGATAATAGCAGATTTTGTGGATTCCAGAACTCAGGGAGTATAGTAACAGACATGACAGAGAGGGGCAGAGGTGCTGTCCTGTACCTGATGCCACTGAAAGGTAAAAAATGGAATAATTTACTGTTGTTACTGTTTGAGATACATGAAATACCCACAAAATTAGAATAGAATAAATGTGCTCAGCAGCTTCTCAAGCCATGCTGCCCTGTGATAAGCATTTCAAGCATGACACAGGCAGGTGGTTTAGAGGCAGCCCTTGAGAAACCAGAAGAATGAACCTCCATCAGCCTGGGACAGAGTTTGGTGCTGACTGTGTGGGTCAGGGTGTTGCTGGAGGGGTTTGGCACCGGCTGTGTGGGTCCGGGTGTTGCCCTCCTGCTCCCATGGTGTGCTGGGTGTGAGGTGAGGGACCACATACCACAGCAGAACAGGACAATAGTCTCCTTCCTGTTTGATCTGTACCAGGGATGGTGAAAATGTCTGAAATAGTTTTATTAAGAAATTCTGAAGTTCATAAAATTGAGACTATTTTAAGAGTAGAAATAAAAGACCCTCTGTGTTCATAATTTCATTCCTATAAGCACCTCTCTCCTTATAAATGCCTCCTATTTGCATTGAACTGTTTATTGTTAATAGCTTTGGTGTTTAGAAGGTACAAGTAACATCTCCACTGGGAAAAAGGTAATGTCTTTCCTGACATAAAATATCTACCTTGTCTACTTTTGAACTAAGGAGAAGTATTTTAAGAACTATTAAAGATTTTTAAACATCTGATGGGAAATTATGGTTTGCCTTGCAATTGCTTGTCCCTTTGTCCAGAGCAGACGTTTAGGAAGGATGATGCCACCAGCAACCATCCCTGAGCTCTGGCTGTGCATCAGCCCAGCCCAAGGGACAGATGAGCCCCGCCACGGGCTGCAGGTCTCTGGCAGTGCCCAGGTAGGATGGACTGTGCCCAGCTCATGCCCCAGAGACGGGATGCTGTGGGAAGAGAGGGCCAAGAGCTCTGAGCCCTCCCCAGGCTGCTCTGGAGGCTGCTGCTGCTTGTGCACCGCAGCAGCAGCGTGCAAAGCTGTGCTGGTGTCCTGGGAAGAATATTTACAAATGTTGTGGTCTCCAGCTGAGAACCATCACTGGGCCTTGTTCACCGTGCCCCCTTCCACCGACCCCGTGCCCCCCCGAGTCAGCACCGCCCATGCCGCCCCCCGGCCACCGCCATCAGGGGCAGCGCCGGGCCGCCAGGTGGCGCTGTAGCTCAGCGGCCGCGGCTGCGTCGCTGCCCGGGACGGGGGCTCCGGAGCGTCCCGGCGGGTCCCCGAGAGGGCTCCGAGCCCGAAGCCCGCAGGTTCGCGGCGGGATCCCGGGAGCAGCAGCAGCCGGTCTCCCTGTGCGGGCCTCACCCAATTGCAAAATCCGGTATTTGAGGCCTGATGGCAGACGTGCCTCCTGGAAGCCAGGATTCCTCACCTGGGCACAGAGAGCGATGATGAACTGATCCCTGGGTCGGTGTGAGAAAGCAGGGGCAGCACCTGCAGAAGTGGCAGCACTGTTTGCTTCTGCACAGCACCCAGAGGAACAGACCCAGGGGTGATGGGAGCCCTGACTTTGTGCCCAGGGAGAGAGTTTCTCTGCAATTCTTCCTCCATCCTGGTGGGAGATCTGGGTTCAGACTGCAGTGATTCAGAGGTGTGCAGGATAAAGGGATGTGGCAGTTGGTCCCAGACCAGGACATGCTCCCTGTGCTTCCCTGTGCAGTGGATGAGGCTGTGATGTTTGTTGTGTTCCTCTCTGACAGTTCATGCCCCAGCATCCAGCAGCATGTGTGAGAGCTGCAGAAGTGCTCCCATCAAGGGACAAGGAGTCAGTGCCACACTGGCTGTGCTGCCCTCGGCAGGGTTTGCAAACCTCCTCAGCTGCATTGAGATGTGAACATTTCTCTCAGTGAAAAATTAATCTTCTATACTTTCATGCTCAGTTTTAACTCTGATTCTGATCGCCATAATAAAAAGGCTAAGTTCTGCATCTTATATTAAAAGACGAAAGCAAAAACCCTCTTGTTTAAACAAACAAACAAACAAAAAGGAAAAAAAAACAAACCCAAACCACTTCTGAAAACAAACCCCATTTGTTCATCCTCTATAATGTAACCTTTTCTGCTAGGATTAAAAGGTTTTTAAATCTCTTCTTCAATGTCCACTGTTCAAATGTTTTCCTCTGGGTCATAAATCATTTTGCATGTGGAAAGAGGGAAGTACAGCTTGTTCTCTAAACCTACACTCTCCTCCTGCCTTTCTGGGAACTCTCAGGCAAGCTGTGTATTTTGGAAACAGCAGCAGCTTTCCAGGAATATTCCAGTGAGTACAGACTTTCTCACCGAGGCAGAGTCTGGAGGCTGAACACTCCCATCAGAGAGAGTGCTGTGTTGGATGCACCCAGCCGTTCCAAGCCCCTCTGGGTGCTGAAGGCAGGGACTGGTGGCTGAGGACACCCAGCCTTGGCACGCACCCTGCCGATGGTACCTGCTGCCCCACAGATGCTGCCCTGCTGCAGCCATGCCAGGAGCTCTGCCTTAGGAAATCCACTGCTGAGGATATCTACCTATGTAGATATTTTTAGCAGAAACAATGGTCCTAGTGTGATGTGATATAAAAGAAGTTGGAAAGTCTGGACTGTAGTTGTTCTGTTGGCTAGAAAGGAAGGCCGGGAAAGCTGAGCCCTTCAGGAGGGATTTGCAATGGGCTGTGCTCCATATGCAGTGGGAACCAGGCTCTGCTGTCTTTGCCCCACTCATCTGCTGAGCTGCATGTCCAGGGCCAGGATAGGAGGGTGAGACAGCCCTGCTCCTCTAATTGAAGCACTCAACATGGAGAGGCCTGCTCTGGATTTACCCCTGGAAAAAGCAGCTCTGCATTTCTCTGGCTGCAGGCACACACTTGGGCTGGAGCTGTCTGTGTCCCCACGCTCTTACAAACTCTCCCAGCCCATCACCTTTCTCCTTGGTGTAGCTTTCACTCGGTTCTTCTTTTGCCTCATGAACTGACCAGGGTCTCTTGTTTCCAGCCCAGATGATTACTTTTTTTGTGTGGCCAAGCATCACACCCATCTGCCCTTGCAGGTGTCTCTCTAGGCAAGCTGCACCTGTGTTCTTCCTAGACAGGTACCCTGCATCCAGCTCTTCTTCCACCAGGGATCCTCCTGGGCCCAGGATGATGCCCTGCGTGAAGAGAGTCTGGCCTTGCCGCTGTTCCCTGCTCCCTACTGCCATCACTCCTGGGCTCCTCCCACCACACCAGAGTGCAAATCTCCCAGACCTGATCAGATCTCACCAGAAAAAAGAAACCCACTCAAGCTCCTGTCATCTAAAGCACAATGTTAAAACATTTTAGAATTGCACAATAGCTCAGTCTAATGACAACCTTTTTCCCTTAAAGATAGATGTTGCCATTAATCAGGTGTTTTCTTGCTTTGCTTGAATAAGCCAAGCTTATTGCAAGAACAAAAGGGCTGCCACTGCAATAGCCCAGCTTTTCAATTTCAAACCATCTGCAGATTACAGAATAAATGAAATATTCAGCATACACAAATAATGTACAGAATGATATGATACAGACCATTTCACTTTCTTTCATCCCTTTCCAACTTATTGGCTTTTAAGTAATGGATAGACCTACATCAAAAGCTCCACTCAAATAAGAATAAACAAATACTTAAAGCACACATTACACGTGGTGTTCTTAGCCATCTGTAAAGGGTACAGAATTATTCTCGAAAGAATGGAGAGGGAGATTCTTAAGCTCCTCCACAAGAACAGAGCATGGAACAGTGGTGGGGTGATGTTTCACACCAGGTATGTGTAAGACACCAGCTGTTCTATAGGGGACCATCTGTGATGGCAAATTCAAGACAGACTTCGCTGACAGGACCACACAGCCTGCCGTAACCTTTCGACCCTTTTCTGATTATTTTCCTCCATTACTCTTGTCAGACAGTCTCTTTTATGTCAATTTTTCTGGTACTTCATCTTCTATAGGTCTGCCTCCTCCTTGCTCTCCTCTTACAGGTCTGTCTCCTCATCAGCTCTTCTGGAGGATACATTTTGTCTCCTCATCAGCTTTCAGTTCAGCTTTTTTTCCCTCCACCCTCAGATCTGTGAAACCTCATTTGTGGCAAATTCACCCAGGTTGGTTGATGACTCACAGATGCAACCTCTGCTCCAGACTGCCTCTTGCTGAACTTCCCACACCCAAGCACGGAGGATTCTTCTATGACACCTCCAGCAGACAATGGTCATTCCTGTAGCCCAGGTTCTACACAAAGCTTTCCTTCTCTCTCACACGTTTGTAACACCTTTTGGATTGACATGTGCCATCCTGGGCCAGTAGAGTCTGGTCAGAAAGCTGTTGCAGAGCCCTCTGTGTTACTCCATGTCATCTCTCTCTTTAAATTCCTGCACTGGAGTCTGTTTCTCTGTCCTATGAAGCATAAGCTGCTTGTCATCACATGGAGGGTTCCTGGCACCCAGTCCCTGCTCTGTCTGTCACTCCCTTGCTGGTGAGAGGCGAGCTCCTGTCTCAAACAGCTCACAAAAGCACCACGTTGCCAACTTCTCAAGTAATCTCTCTTATGATTCTCTTGTTCTATCCCTTAGCCTGGGACATGTATTCAGTAAGGCTCTGAGGGGCAACTTCATTATCTGTCTCTGTAAAGCCTTTTTCTGCCTCACAGAGCCACGATGGTCATCAGTGGTGCATTGCATCGCTGCGTCCCATTGTCCTCTTGAATCTCCCTGTGCTTGGACATGTGGCTTGCAGTCAGACCAGACCACTGTACCACCCTGCTCTTCCAGACATGCACTGTATGTTTACTTAAGAGTTTTTTTTTCTTGGAACTATTGTCCTACACAATACATACTGCACATATTAATTATATAAAAGTTCCTATAGACTCCTGTTTTGCAATGTGCTGCTGTCTCTTCTTAAGATGCCACAGATTATCTTTTTCAGAGTAGTACAGATAGCTGTCATTGATTTGGAGTAGTTTGTCCCCAGCACCTCCTGCTAATGCCACCTTTATTCATGCTAGTAGCTCAGCCTGTGTCCTAGACATCTTAACCTTTCCATGTTTCATTTCTGGCCACTTCTCACCCTTTTACCTTCTGATGTTCCAGTTTGTGTTGCTAAATTCTCACACAGACGATTCCTTCTACCTTTGTGTAGAAGCACATAGTGTCTCCCTGTACTTTCCCTTGCTTTCATTAGTATTAATTTAATTTTTGTTTGCCCAAAGGATGCACCTTTCCCGGAACATGTCTGTTCTCCTCCCCACACCTGTACTGAACCACTTACTTCTCCCCCCTTATCTTGCAGCATCATCATATTGCTTCCTTAGGAGGGCCCTGATAGATCAAGTCTTCACATCGCATCTTCACAGTGCATCAATCCTCTCTGATCTTTGCCAGCAGGCATCTGGCATTGTCAGCCCTTTGAGTTTTATTCCTTAAAGTTAGTCCTCTTCTCTTTTGGTTACAGCTTCTAATGGGTCACTTTGTCTGCTGTGATTTATGGTGCCTCCATAAAAGGTTATGAAAATGGCACATAACTCCCTGAGCAACCCCATCCATCAGGGCAGAGTCACACTAATCACCTATTTATCTCCTGTTTAATAGACTTGCTACAGTGCTTGTTAGGAATTCATTTAAACGGATGTAAGGTGTCCCATTATGTACTAATGGTGATGAGAAACATGACAAACCAAATGCTCTTTTTAAATAGCAATATGTGCCCGGGCAGCAAACTGCGTTACTGGGGCTGCTGATGGATTCCTGCTCTTGGGGTCTGTTTATTTGTTTGTCTGCTAAACTTTCCTGCCCCGGTTGTCATCACTCCACTAAGGGGCACGGCTCATTGCTGTACAGGCAAAGCCACACTTGCCAGTGTGCAGAGCTGTCCTCGCAGAGGTGCCCACAGAGGGTTGTGTCCCCAGTCTGTGGAAGCGCCGCCAGGGCCTGGCAGAACCCCATCCCGGCAGCCGGTGGCCGCTTCCTGCGCTGCTCTGGCAGTGGCTGAGGAGTCTCACTGTGCAGAGGATGACACAGCCGGGCAGTGCTCACAGGGCTGGTGTGTCTGCTGCAGAAGCCCTGATCTCCAGTTGGGCTGTGATGGACAGGGCTGCTGTCTGGCCCCAGGGAGGCCAGGTCTGCTGGCTTCCAGACAGGAGGTGATGCAGATGTTATTCACAATGTTTTTATGCATACGGGGCATTTATGGATAATCAATATCCTTTATAATTAGCTGATGTAATCGAGCACTAACAGGAGATAACGATGCAATTTGTCGACTGGGGCTGGGACCTCTGTCCTTCTCACTCTGGACTGGAACCTTGGCCTCATGGGGCTGGTCCCAGCTCATTGCGATGGTCTGACAGAGCTCCTTGCTCCTAACCTGTCTCAGCTGGTAGGCCCTGCACTCCTCCAGAGAGGCCTAGCACCATCCCCTCTGCCCGTACAGTCCCCACAGTCACGGGATGCAAGTGGGGATCCACGCCACTGCCAGCACTACCATGCCAGAGATTCCAGGACAGATCACCCGACATGCCCTCTCTGTTCACAGACAGGAGAGGAGTGTGAGTGCCAGAACTGAGCTGATCTGGAAGCGGGGCTGATCAATAAAGGAAGAAACTGAGTAGTCTGTAGCTGAGGAACCTAAATGAAGGGCGAGTCAAACTGTAACTGGACACATGCAGATCATCCCAGTCTCATTTGAATAACCAGTCTTTCCTTCCCAGCTCTGTCCAGTCTGTGTGTGGAGACAGTCTGGCCGACCCTGTCCCTGCAGTGAAGGAGCTGTCCCTCCACGGACATCCAGCCATGCCTCCTTGCTCTCCCTGGGGCTGTATCCTGCCCTCAGCTGCCCTGACAGCAACAACGCAACCCTGCTTCCTGTGCTGGCTTAATGACATTTACTCCTCAGTGATGGTGCGTCCTCCTCCCCACCTCCCTTTCCCTAGCAGCCTGGACCTTAAAGACATTTCTGTTTCAGAATTAACCTTGCTCAGGGCCAGGCACAACCCCATCTAATCAGTGTGGGGTTTTGTGTGGCTGGACTGTGACCATACTGGACACGCTGCACCTGAGGACACTGTACCAGAGCACCCCTGATACTGCCCAGGGTATCTCCCTGCTCTCAGCCTCAGGAGGTGTGGATATGTGGAGTTCCTAAGTCATTTTCGGTGAGTCTTAATGCAATGTCCACAGTCCAGGGATGTCTTACAGCACTGCAAGGAAGAAGCCAGATTTAAAATAAACAGGAACAAAGACTGGATGACTACTCTGCTGATAAACAGAAGCAACTGGAATAAACTCGGTGAACCTATACACACAGCCAGGATGAGCTTTCATCTGTGTTATATGGCCTGCCTCTGCTCAGGGATCCTGCCAGGGTCTTGCAGACTGTACAGGAGTGTGTAAGCACTGGGGAGACGTGCAGGAGAGAGCCTCTCTCTTGTTCACAGCAGAGGTGTATTTTCATGCTAAGCAATTCTTTAATGTCTTCACAGAGACACACACCGGACTAACAAGACAGCTCAGAAAGCTATTTACTCCCTTTCCCAGCTACTGCTAAGAACATCAGCCAAGCAGTTTGTCTAACTGGTGTAAAGGTGGTTTGAAGAATGGTTATGCCATGAGAAGCTTTTCGGAGTAGCCTGGGAAAGATGTCACAGTGAGCTCACTTTCTGAAGACTGGCATAAGCTTTGCAGCAGATTGTGCCTAATGTCTTACTGCATCATATTCATCTCTGCAATTCGAGGGATACTTTTATTTTGCAGGTGTGGAGAGGCACTTCCAAAATCAAATGAGGCTCCTAATCAGGGAGTAATGATTGTTCTTGGCACGCTGCTTGATACACAAAGACAAACTTTGGTGTGAGCTGCTGTGGTGCCAGCTCTGGTCAGCAACTCAGCAGCCTGTCCAGTCCAGAGAAAGACAAGAGATGGAGCTCCTCCAGCCTGTGTCAGCACCTTCTGGAGAGGTGCCTTGCTGCGGTGTCCTTCCTTGCAGCTGCAGGTGCTGGGTAGAACAGATGCCTCTATCACATTGCTGCCTCAGAACATAATACATTTATTTCTGTGCAAAACAGCTGATGTGCTTTGTCACTTCAGTGTTGCTTTTGATATCATGCCAGGAGACTGCCTGCAGCCCAGTGAGGGGCAGCCAGCACGAAGCTCTCTGCTCATATCAGCCCTGTGCCTCATTTTGTGCTTTCAGACAGAGAGAAGAGTTGGCCTCACCTTCCATCTGCTCTGGGGGGCCTCTTCCAAGAGAGACAGGTTCCTGTAGCCCTGTGCTACCAGAAGGAACAGTGGTTTGTGTCTGACCTCTCTCAGGCGGGGATGCTGCCTGACACCCAGTTGCTGTGGGGTGCTTCTGGACTGACTCCAGCCACCCCATCATGGGGATGGGGAGGCAGTGTTAAGGTCCTTGGGGAGAAGCTGGCAGGGAAAAGCTCCCTGAGATGTTTTGAGGTAGAGCATGTCAGGACCTCCGGACACTTGCAGAGCACCAGCCATGGTGTCTATGACGTGCAAGACTTTGTGCTGGCATGCAGGGCATTGCTGTAAGGAGCAGAGTGGGGGAGCAGCATGCTTTCCACCACCACTGACAGACTTGACTCCAGGCAGGCTATTTCTGCAGGGACGAAAATGCTGAATTTCTCTGGAAAGTCACAGAAGAGAGATACATAGTGCTCTTGGCCAGAGATCCTGCCTACTGGAAACAAATAATAATGTTATATTATTCTGTTTCATTTAAAATAATAATTCGGGCTGAAAATCCACGACAGCCTTTGCACAAAGGCAGAGGGAGTTCTGACTCAGTCATACCGAGGGGCTCTTGGCTGCCATTGTACATATCTGTGGATTTACAGCTGTGAGCAAAGTCCCATTTTCTCCTCCCAGCACTCAATGTACAGCAGTGGCTGCCAGAACACTCACTTCTCCACTGTGCCTCATGCAGTGCACCATTTAAATTCTGTTCACAGGTAGGTGTGGAGTGTCTCAAGGAGACACCTGCAGTCACCATCCACCCTCCCAGTCCTGCTTGCTGGGGCTTTGCTGACAGGAGCTGTGGCACCAAGGGCTGCTTTTTCCTCCATAAAAGGCAGGCATGGATTCACTGTGCTCAGATTTCCTTCCTAAAGCAGCAGCTTGGCCACGATTCTGCAGCATAGTACTGCAGGGGGTAGGGTACCAGCAGAAACAGCCCTGATGGTCCTGTCTGTGTCTATGACTATGCAAGCAGCTGATGGCTGGGGTGGGAACGACAGGACCAGGAGGGTACAGACCCCTTGCCTTTCCATAGAGCCCTGTGTTTGAGGAGTTTGGCCTCAGTGCTGTGGAAAAGGAGGACACTGGGAGTTTATGTCAAAAAGACATCTCCAGTAAAAGAAGTGTGCAAAGAGCAAAGTTCTCCTCCTGTCCTCAGACTCTCTTGAGGGTGCCTCAGCTTCCAAAGAGCTCAAACCTTCGATGTGGCTTGTGATGGGCTCATACAAACCTGGGAGGGGATGATGGAAGGGAAAGTGATATATATCACCTCCCTTCTCCCCCTTCCAGGCTTTGGAAACAGCAATGGAGACCCCGTGTACCTGTGATGATGCCAGAAGCCAGAAGCATCCTGCTCCTCTCACTGGCAGCAGGTCTTTCCTCCCCAAACTTGATGGCTTTTATGGGGAATGTGATGTGGGCTTCGGTTCCCTTGGAAACCTCAGAGCAGAGGTCTCAGCATGAGACCATTTGGATGCCATCCCAGAATCTTACCACTGGGCAAAACCCGCACAATCAGCTAACCAAAAAACTATATCCTGACGTGAGATCACAGAAATGCTGTGATAAATGGAGAGGGAAGATAAGGCTGCTAACAGCTATTAATTTTTAGAACAGAGCTGCCTTTCACTTCAGGACTAGTGAATTTCCTTGCGTGTGCGTGTGCTTGTAAAACTCTGATGTGTAGGAGGCTCATATGCGTTTAAACTGCAGAAGTCAAATAAGACTGTTTTGGATCAGCCTTCTGGATCTGTCTCCCCTGCCAGAAACCAATTGGTCTGAGAAGTCTCTGCCCTGGGAGCAGGGACGGTCTCAGTCCCCGGGCAGCCGGCTGAAGGATCTTCCCACCAGACACAGCACCCCATGGGTGAGGTGGGTGCCTGATCTGAGGCCCCTCTTTTCACCTCATGCACATGCACAGTGCAGACACACTCGCTGGCACTGCCCAGGGCAACTCCTCACGGCCACTCACAAAGATTTCCTCTGGTTCTTGGGCTCAGAATGTGACTCAATAAGGGCAAGTGTCAAAAGTGCTGGATATGATTAAATCCTCCGGCTGCTGGCAACAGCTGCCTTATGTGGTATAATTAAAAGGAATGTGTTGCCTGGAGTATATTAATTAATAAGCAAATAATCAGCTCTGTACCTGTGCACCTGAGCTCTCCAATCACACACAGCAGTACAAGAACTGGCCACGTTGCTCGAAAGCCAGCCCTGCACGTTTGTGTGTTACGGTGCTCCCTTGCTTCTTGTGGTTTCATTAAAGGAAGCTGAGTGAAGAAATCTCATTTTCACAGGTGCCAGACATCTAAAAAAAACTCCCCAATTTTTACTGAGTGAAAAATTAATTCTAGAAAATCCATGAAGAGAGAGGATGCAGGAAAAAAAGGATAATTTTCACATAATTTAAGAACTATCCCCCCCATTTTTGCCTCTGTGTCTGTCTTTCCATCTCCATCCCAAGAAAAGGGGGCTGCCTGCTGCTGCCTATAGTTCAACACCCCCAGGCAACTCTGACTAAGGTGGACTATTGCTCCCCAAAATGTGCAGCCTGAAATGCCAGGGAGGGTAAAACGCTGCATGTTTTTGAGAAGTCAACATGTTGGGTGAATCACAGATTCACAGCTGCAGCGAGTTTCAGGGGCTGGTCAAAAATGGTGTCCTTGAATATCCCTTCAAGGTGCAAGTGGGCATGTTAGCACCATTTCCCTGCAATCGCCACAGTCCTTGTGTTGGGAGCCTGGGCTGGATGAGAGGAGCTAGGGGAGCTGCAGGGCTATGAGCAGGCAATGTGCAGGAGGAGACACCGGTGGCCGAGTCTGCCTGGCATCATGCTGAAGGTCCACCTGGTCCCACAGCACTCCATGGGCAGGGTGGTGAGGAGAGGCTGTTTTCCACAGTGTAATCTCCTGCTTTTCATTACTCCATGCTTAGGGTAAATGCTCTCTGCATTTCAGGTTAAAGGCTCTCAGTGGCATTTTCTTCCGAGAATTTGTCTCATTGATTTCTCAGTTATCTATACTTTTTGTTTCTGTAACAGTCTATCTCAGCAAAAAGCACCATTTATTTACACATTAATTTTGTTGCTTCACATCTGTCACCTGATATTTTTATTTGATCTTCCCAGTTCTTGCCCAAAGGAAGGAGCAAGGAGATACTCACTTTCTCCATGCTGGTTACTTCTTCCAGACCTCTAGCACACCTCTGCACTCATTTCTCTCTCGCAGTTGGAAGAGTCCTTGTTCTATTTACTTGTTATTTGGTACTATTCTCTGTTCCCTCTTTTGAACCACAGATTAATTTAGGCTGAGAAGGACATCTGGAGCCTCTGGTCTGATTGCCTGCTCGAAGAAGAGGTACTATCAGTCAGATCAGGCTGCTGTACAGCTTGGTTTTATCTATCCCGTATTCTACCCTGCCTGCTTCGGCATCTGTGGTGCTGAAGGCACTGCTAGGATCACGATAAACGATACCCACTGCTCCCTGGCATCCCTGCACCGACAGAGCCGTCCACCACAGGGGGTCTCATGTTGCTTCAGCATAACCCATGGTGGGTATCAGCAGGTCCTCAAGACTCCTGGGTCTGGCTGCCAGCCGGGTTTGCTCCATCATCCCCCGGCATCTGCGGGCTGCTGGGGTGTGATCCTCGCCCCGCCAAGGACCGGGCGATGCTCCGGAGGAGCTGAGAGCAGCACTGCGGTGACACGGGCACCTTGGCTCCAGCTTCTCAGATGCATAATAGCACAGCGTTGCTTTTAACAGTTTCTGGCAGGGAACTTTTTTTTTGGCAATTTACAAGCACAAAGTTGACATTTTCTTACTTCTATTACAACTCCAGGTTGTCACTCCTGAGTGGCAGTGATCAGCTTTCACAGCTCATCGGGGGCTCTGTGCAATGCAGATTGTTTCCTGCATGTCCATCATTTTAACATCTGTCTGTCAGCACTGAATTGCACCTGGCACATCTGCTCAGAGGTGGTGGTTGCAGGCTGCTGCGTGACTGTGTTTGCTCTGTTTGTCCATTCGTGTTTTCCATCAACCACCCCTGGGAGTCTGGTTGGGCAGTTCAGAGGCTTCTGGCTACCCAAACAAGCATGATGACCTGTCACCCTGCTGGGATAGGACCAGGGGACACGCACTGACAGCCCACTCTGTGCCCGCCAGAGCACTGCTATTTATTATAATAGTTCTAAGCACCCAGAAGCACCCGCTGTCCAGTACAGTACTTGAAAATTGTTCTGTACTTGTGTCAGACAGACCCAGCCTGAGCTGGCTGTCCAGCAAACCTGAGTGGGACACATCAAGTGGGGATGGAGTGAACCAGTGAGCTGCTCTGGTGAAGACTCCTGTACTGCCTGGCCAGGGCATCCTTCCCGTTAGCCACTTGCATGAAGTAATTGTGACACTCAATGAGAAACTCTCCCCTTTTGAGACAGACATGCTCCAGGAGATTGACCTCACTTCAGAAAGAAATGTTGGATATTCAGCTTGACATAAACATGAGGTGTATTGAAAGACTTTGTCAGGCAGAGCAGGGCATCCTGTGGTGTGGGGTAGATTTAAACACTTGTCATTGCACAAGAGCTGAGACGTAGTTTCTGTTCAGGACTCTTCTTGTTCCTTGCTCAAAAGGAATGTGTGTCATTTAACAGACACCCAGGATTGAGGGACAGCTGGCTGGCTCATGGACCTTGTGCCAGCAGGCACTGGAATGCACCCCCCTCTTCTGTCTCCTTAAGATGGTGTGAAGTGGTTGGGTGAAAAAGGAACAAGGACTGGTCATTGACTCAAGCAGCGGTTAATATTTTTCTGCCAGCTTTTGCATGACTGGCAAGGAGAGTACAAAATTGCACCTGTTCTTGTAAAGCAATTAGCAGGTGCATTTGGAAAGGGACTCCTCCCTTCTGAACTGTGACCAGAGGTAAGCAGTTTTCACTGGCCACTCTCACAAGCCGGCTCTCTGGCTTTATCTGCTGGCATCGAGGCTTCATGATCCGCCCTGTCCATAGCATTCCCCACTTGTTCAGTGGCTTTTAGCCAGGTTTGTTAATCCCTTCTGTTAACTTCCTTCAGAGTGAACAATTAGCTCCCTTGAATGCCTTGTTGTCCCTTATTAAGACACTAGCTGCTGCTGGTGAAAGATGACTGATTGCAGTAGCTGTAGGCAGACCCCATGCTGATTAACAAGCCACTTGAAAATAATACACTCTTTAGCCATTAGAATTATTAATAGTAGCTTAGCTGTCCTTTCTCGGGGCATTTAACAGTCTGGGATTTAAAGACTGAGCCAGTCGAGAGAACGACGCTTTTAGCTCCTAGTGGACTCCAAACACCACCTGTAGTTTGAAAGGGGCTACGATCTCCTGTTCTTTTACAGACCCCGTAGTGTTCAGTATTTCAGTAGCAGCTTAATTTAAAACTGCTTCTGAGAACCTGGAGCAGCACTGGCTGCTGAGAGGAGGAGCTGGAATGAACAGACAGGCCACGTTCAGCTTACTGACCTGGAAGAGTCTGTGCTGGCTTTGACAAGTCCCAGGGCAGCTCTTACTCATCTTTATCTTAGCCAGCTAGCAGAGAAGGGGGTGAGGAAGAATTTCAGGCTCTAGTACATTTTTTACATTTCCATGAAAGATATGGGTAAAATATTCTGGCTGTGCTAATTAAATTATTCAATAGCAAAAGCTTTTTAAATCTTTCCAGTACAGAGAAGGCTTGGGACAATCTCAAAAGATGGCCTTGAGTATTGAAGGTGTCAGCACGATGCCACAGGCTGGAATATTTAATCCCATGGTTTTGGAAACTGTGTCAGGTTAAGGGTGTGAGTGTGGCATCTGCCCGACAGAGCTCAGGGGCTTGCACTGAGCAGCTTTTCAAAGTCAAAAAGCAGGTTTAAGAGTTCTGGCCTGTACCCGAGGAGAGCAGTTCCCTGTTTCAGAGCTCAGTGAGGGGCTTGGGCTGAGACAGTTTAAAAATGAAAACAGGTAAATTTGATTTATTAAGCAACGGATACTGCAGGTGTGGAATTGCTGTTGATAAATGCACTCCCTGTGAGCACAAGTTAGAAATTCCTGGGTAATGTGGCACAGCTGGGGGCACAGGCCTGTGTAGCAGTGCTAATGGATACAGTAATGCTAGGAGAAGGGGAAGTCTATAATGAAGGTGCAATGCTCTCCAAGGTGTCCCTGTCTTAGATGGAGGAAGATTTAAAATCCATTTGAATCGTTAACACTGCCAGGGCACCACTGCCCCCTGTCCCTCAGCACTACAGCTCCACAGCTTGGAAACCCCTCCAGGGGTCACGGGGACTCCACCCCTGCCCTGGGCAGCCCACTAATAAAGTTTTTGTAAATAGTAGCAATTGTTCAAACCATTCATACTGCAGGTTCAGCTCGGTTTCCTGAAAAGCCATTTGTGCAAAAACCACGTATGTAGGCACAGGAGAGGTTTGCTTTCCCCAGCAGAATGTGCTGCACAAAGGAGCCTTCAAAGCCTCCCACAAGGGTGAGCTCATGGAGCCACCTCAGCTCCCGCAGCAAGTGTGCAGCGAGGGCAGGCACCGGCGTGACCCTTGTGCATTTGGAAATGGGGAAGGATTCGCTGAGCATTTTCTCCAGAGAAAAGGAGGCTGTTGTTCCCTTTGGAGATCCATTTTGTTCCTGAATTACTGTACTGCAGGAAGTGACCCACTATTTGCTTTAAGATATCAGAAATTTATTTCCTTTTCAGCACTCTCTGAAATTTCAAGTTCTCTATTTCCCATTCACCTTGTGTAAAACTGGTATTAGCCACTGTCTCCTGATGCTATTGTAACCTGCTTCAAAGATAAAAGACATTTCTGCCCTGGTACATTGAATTCCAGTGTTCACTGACTATTTCTGGCAGAGTATTAAAGGATATTATCTCATTGTTTTCTTAAGGAGTTAAGGCATAACATATTAGTGTGCTCATGGCCTGAACTGAGCTAATCTCAGTGCTTTCTCTACATTTCTTGGTACCAATTTTTTCCTGAAATTGGGTTTTTGACACCCATCAGGGTGGGAGCCAGGTGTGTGAAAGAGGCAGGCGGGACAGCCCTGTGGCAGGGCACTGCTGGCAGCAGCTCTTCTCTGGCCCAACCTGGTGATGTTCTTGACTCCAGTTTAAGATCAGTGGCTCTCTGTGGGGATGGGGTGATGCCCAGCAGTAGGAGGGACAAGCTGAGGAACAGGACAGAAAGCTGTTTGCAGTTTCACCCCTTCCAGCCCCTGAGGGAGTCACGGGAGGAACAGTCCCCCAGGACCCCTGGGGAGGGTGGTGGGAGAGCCATGCTGCCAAGCCTCACTGTGGGCAGGTCTCACCCAGCTGGGTGTCAGCACCCGCTGAGGGCTGGTGCCAGCAGCTTCCCCGACTCCCCTGCTGCCATCTGGGGTTCTCCTCAGTCTGTACACAGTGCTCATCTCTGTCAGAGGATCTTGGCTGGAGAAGGTTGGTTTAGATTTTTACATGAATTGAATCAGCCAGAGCTTGAACACTCTGACTCACTGGGCTCATTTTCATCATTCAAATTCTTTTGCAGAAGTCCTGATAGTGATGGTTTCCTCTGAGCCAGAGGAGGGGGACTGGAGGGGAAACATCTCCTGCACCCTGTACCAATCCCAAATGACTCTTTCTGAAGGCAGCTGATGAAATAAGGCCAGCAGCATAAGCAAAGACCAAATAAGCATAAGCAACAAGTGGTTAATGATTCATGGTGGTCTTTTTGCTGCTGCCAGTTGTACCTGGCTTGATCTTCAGAGCAGTGTGGGGAGCCACGTGCATGAATGTCACACCAAGTGTGGCAAACAGTTCAGTTTGAAACTCAGTGAAAAACTCACAAGGACCAAGTGCTTTTCTCAGCATGGCCCTAACGCAGCAAGTGCATTGAAAGAAATAAAAATATTTCTCTGTAACTTGCAAACAGCCTCAGAAGTCATAAATGTTTGCCCAAGTCTGAAACCCACAACGACATTTAAATGCTTGTAGTTTACCCAGAGAGCACTATTTGAGTTTGATCCAATTTATCTTAAGACAGACCCTGAGTAGCCTTCAGTGTCTGCTTTCTAGCAGAGAAAAAAAGGACATTTTTGATTGAGAGAAATAACCAATATGGCAAGAAATGATCAATAATTCCAACTGGACATAAATCACCTTCAGAAACATGAACTTCTGGTCTCCCCATTTCCTGATTACCCATAGCACTGGAGAACTGGAGCGAGCACAACATTCCCTCTGACCCTGGCAGAGGTAGACGTGGCAGATGTTCCATGCACAGGCAGCCATAGCCCACGCCCTTTCGGGGTGTCAGGGTAATGATGGACTGCTGTCTGATGCCAGAAGCTGCTTTTTGCCTACAGGACTATGTTTATTTTCCTAAAAATGTGTGACAATCATTTATTAATGGATTATCTTCTTCTAATATCAGTAAATTTCACTTCTCTCCCCAACCCCGTCACCCCATGAGTGCAGTCCTGGTGATTTTATTCTTACGAATAAAACCACTTTAAGGATGAGGTTTTCAGCTCTGGCTGAAGATAAGAGGCTCAGAAATCATTTTGAGGAATTGCTATCATATGTTCAGCCTGCTCCTCATCCCTTTGACACCAGCTCTCACCTGTGGCTGGGGACAGGACGGGGCCCAAGGCAGATGTGAGACAGCACCGAGAACTGGGAGCTCCACACTGACCTCTTACAAAGCTTGCGCCTTTCCTGGTATTTCACACGTTGTCCCTGACCTGAGTTCATCATCTTCCTGAAGACAAAACTACAAAGATGCATGTGCATTCACGGTCCAAGCTCGAGTGAAGATCAGCATGGGACTGCTGTGCTACTGACTTCAGAAGGCTTTTTTATGAGGATGTAAACATTTGCGTTCACCAGAGCTGAGAGCAAGAGGTAATACCACAATAGCTTTTCTGCAGATGAAAATGGCTTTACAGTGATTTGTAAATGTGGCATAATTAATTATGCAAATGGATCTGAAGTTACAATATGTGCAATCTGGCGAATTATGGGACTTTCAGATCTCAGATGAGTTGCAGCTCTCACCTCCTCACAGTGTTAGAGAATGTTTTTGGGGTCATACTGGTGTTCTCACCTCGTTGTGGGAATACTTACTGAAATATAAATCTCAGGCTTCATCTCTGATCTCACTAATCAGAAGCTTTTGGCAGTGGGATGAAGCTGTCTTTGCAGGCTAATCGTTTTGTTGTCTTGCTTGGCAAGGCTACAGGCAACAGATGAGATCAAAAGAATGCAGGCAGCAGAACACTTTGATTCAAGCCTCTTCTCTCCACCACCAGTGTAGCCATCATGGTGCCTGGGGAGCCCTTTGGAGCATCCTGCTCCCACACCCCCACCAGCAGTAGCTGGGAGCCAGAGCAGGGCTGCAGGATGTCCAGCCTCCCCTTTGGGCAGCAGGAATCAGACAACACTAATGGGAAGCTCTGAGATCCCATTGTTCCTGCCAGGAGCTGAGGCTCCCTGCCCTGGGCACAAAACCCCCAGGACTAGGTGGGAGCTCCCAGGGCCTCTGGCTCCAACTCATGCATTCCAGTGAATCCCCAGCCAGCTTTGCCTGGCAGCAGCTCTACAGGGACAGGGCAAGGCCAGGTTGATGCTATATGATATGATATCCTCATATCTTCTGTGATTCTCACCAGCCCCAGCTTTGGGCCCTGGAGCATCTGAGGGGATCCTTGCCTCCAGCACCCACGCAGACATACCGCT
>JANHGL010007333.1:0-18869 GCA_024611195.1 Ceyx melanurus | reverse complement strand
ATATTATATTAATTTATAGTCACAAACTGAGACTGGGAAAATGTGGCTCAAAGATGTATGTAGATTTGTATATGGAAGTGGAGCTGTCTAGGAGCTTAAAGGCCTTTATCAAAGGGGTGTTGAGAGATCCTGAGGATTATTTTAATCAAGGCCTGGTGCTTTTTGTTCCAGTGCTCCTCAGAACTTCCCTCACAGGTATGAAGAGAGTTCTTGGTCATCTCAGTCATAAGCTGGTGCTCACAAACAGCCACAATTTGCACCCGGAGGCAAGAATATGCCCTTCAATACCTCTTTCTAAGCTCCAGATCCTCTCTGTGATGCAAACTTAAAACTGCTGCACATCTCTGCAATATTTTTAATCTCTAATCTTTTTCTTTTCTTCAAGACAATGCTTATGGGAAGACATTACGCCAGCACCACGGCTGGGTTGTGCGCGGGGTCTTTGCGGTGAGTTTGGCTGGGGGGGGGGGGCTCTTCACAGGAGCTGATCTTTTGTGTAGTTAGTAAACAAGACTCAAACTATTAAATAGATTCACTTCTTAAACATTGTTTTCAAGGTGAGGAGTGTAGTTATCACTGTGTTTAGTGTTGGGAACCTGCATTCTGGAGCCAAGACAAGCTGGCTCTCGCTTGCGTGCACGTTGTTTTTTATTATGTGTGCAGAATCTTGCAGGGCTATTAAATGAAGAATTAGGGTTGGAGGTTGCTTCTTAGAGGTTTATCTGCCACTGGATGTGAGCATTCAGGAAGGGGTTGTGCAGAATGTGTCAAATAATTGAAGTAGAACAGATTGACTGCAGGAAATGTTTGGGGTTTTTTTGTCCAGTCTGGCAGCTCCCCCTTGTGCCTGGAAATGATCACTGAATTCCAGAAGGAAGAAGGATAATCTCACCCAGGCAACTGTGACAGAGACTATGGCAGAAATGCTGGGGAGGGCTTTCTAAAGACCATTTTGAGAATAGGACTTCAGTGCTGAAGTGTGTGATACTGGGGTGGGAACTCCCCCATAAAAGAAAAAAACAAACTTTTGTGGGGGAAGGTCAGGGAGTGTGTATTTAATTAATTTCTAATGTATGCTGGTTATTTACACAAAATATATGTGGACACATCCTAAAAATCAGGCCTCTCCAAGTCCTAAAATAGGCAACTACACACAGATAAGTAAAAAAACCCCAAATGCTTAAAACCATGTTAGCCTCCCTCTGAATTAAAGCCCTTGACATATCCACGTATGTATAAATGCATTCAAGCTATGCAATATAGTGCAGAGAATGATGTCTTTGAAGTTTTTCATGGCTTTTGTTGGGTTTCTTTTCCTGTTTTGCAAATGTAAAAGCTGTGGTTCCTCTCCCAGTTAGCTTTAAGGGCAGCTCCAACCTACGAAGACTTTGTGACAGCTCTCTCTGTAGGGGACTGTGATCCTCAGGAAGAAACATTTTACAAGGGAATGCAGAGGGACCTCAACATTTACTTGCCAGCCATGGAAAAGCAGCTAAATATCTTGGACACTCTCTATGAAGTACATGGTTTGGAGTCAGATGAGGTGGTATGACTGCAGCAAGACTACATCTTAAAACTTCAGGGACTGTGTCTGTTAACAGATTTCTTTTGTTTGGGTTTTTTTTTGGACATCATTTCTGTTCACTGTTATCTCTTCAGGTGAGAAGAGTGTTGTGAGTGGTTTGGGAGAAGGCTATGTATGATTTTTATTTCTTTGTTATGCTTGTGTTCAAATGCTGAGGTATTTTTTTCTCTTTAGATCATAACTATGTCTGTGATGAATGTTTGACTGTTTCTCTGCTGACTATGCACATTCTCTTCTCTCTTCACCTCCTAAAAGTAACAGAGCAGAATTTGGCTTTTGCTTCCATACCTTGGGAGAGAGCTGCCCCTGCACTGGAGCTGTTGGAACATCAACGTGGTGCCCAGGCAGCACTGCTGGCTTTGGCTTTTATTGTTCCCAGTGCCTGCAGTGGAGTTGTGCTGACAGAAGCAGTTGAGTCAAAATACTTAGGAGTTTCCAGTCTGTAACATGTCTCAAATCCTACAGCATCTGTCTCTTCTTTTGCAGCATTGTTAAGACCTCTGTCAGATTTTTATATTATTTCATTATAATAAATTTATTTTAAATAAGCATGTTCTAAAATGTTGCTTTCTCCTTGCATGGATTTTGTTTCTTTAATCACAGTAGAGAGCCTTAAATGCTCTTCAGGACTGCATCTGTTCCAGGTACTGTGTGAACAGTCAAAACCAGTATGTTTCTGGTTCCCAGAAACTCTCTGTATGTATCTTTGTATGAAGAATGTGAACACACATGGAGCCTGTTTTGATTATGAGAATAAAAGCTGTGTCTGGATATGGTTGTGAGTCCTTGGCCAGTGTCAGTATGTGAAGAGTGTAGTTACAAAAGCCAGCCTGGCAGTGGGAGAGGAATCTGTATTTTAAAATTGCATGTATTATTTGTCCTTCTTCTGTCTGGACTTATAAAAAAGAGCTTTATAGAATTTAAAAAAAAAAACATTTCCACCTTTAGATATTACAGTTTATCCAAACAGAATCTATTTGTTGAGAGGAAACAGTAGTTAGGTGTTGACAGTTATACTGATAAAAGCAAAATACAAATTTTCTGTGATAAATGGATAGAACATAACCAAAGTTCTCTCAAAAATTTAATATTAATCTGAAGGAAGACTATTTTCTTCAAAACAAAATGTGACTTTACAGCATGTAAGTTTAAAAGAAACTTCTCTTCAGCTGCTGCATTAATAAATCCGTATGAATATAAATAATCTGATTTAATCACATTTGTCATTTTGCAGTTACAGTTTAGCAATTACAAGCAAGCACAAGTGACTATGCTAGAGTCAATTTCTGTCCTGGTCTGAATGTTGAGCCAGCTTGTCCTTTCCTCTTCTTGGGATTCTGAAAATTGTCATACCTGGAAGCAGAGAGACATTAGCAAATTCTTCTGAACTGCCTCTGGTTGCAGATGGCTCTTCAGGGGGACATGAATGCAGCAGAGCTACAGCTGGTGAAGGGTGCTGTTATGAAGAGTGCCTGTCCTCTGAGCTGGGGGCCTGCAGGAGATCTACAAACCTACCCTGGAGAGCCCTGCCCTGCTTCCTTACTGGTTTTCCTGTTTAATTTTCTGGGGTGGGGAAAGCTGGGACAAGGACCGGAAGGGGACAGGGTGGTAGAGACTCCTGGAAAATCTCCCATTCTCCTCCTTTCTTGTCCCTTCCTTCTCCATTTCCCCTGCTGGAAAGCCATGGGTATATCAGCTGGGGAAGACAACTCCATCTGCATGTTTCCCCATGCCACTTTCCAGCTTTTTCATCCATTCAGTTCCAAGTCTAAGGAGACACAATTCTGCTTTTCAGGGTGCTTACACTTGTGCAGGTTATTGCATCTTCCCAAACAGGGCACCTACAAAGCCCACCCCAGCAGTGAGGGGCCACTACTCACTCAGCACAGGAATAACCCAGCACCAAGTCCTAGCGAATTGATGCCTCTTTGCACTTAACAGGGGCTTTCTGGTCTGCAATTGGAATTTCTAGATCTTCCATTAATGAACCCAACAAAAGACTGCACTGGTGTGACAATGCATTTCACCTTTCCTAGGATGGAATCTAACAGTTCTGACCAAAAAGTGCTGATGGAAGCTCTTCAATTCCACTGCCATTCCCCAGGGTTGTGTTTTTGCTCAGGAGACCATATATGAGGAGACCAACCCTCCACTAAATTCTATTTTATACTTACAGCTCAGCAAAATTCTTCCAGTCATCCTGGGTAATGGATGGTCTCAAACCCTCAAGTGCAGTCATCAGGTGGGCCCGGGTAATCATGAGAGTGTTCTTGGCAAGCACTGACTGATGAAAGGCGCTGTCCTCCTGGGAAACAGAGCCATGAACAATTAAAAACTACCAGGGAACCAGTGCCAGGAGTATCAGTAACTCTGGAACCTCCTCTTTACAGGTAGAGACAAATACATCACAACTTCCCCTACCTCCACATGAAGAAGACAGAAATAACTGTTTAGTTATATGAATGTCAACATCTGGATTGCTGTCCTCAAACTAGGAAAAGTTTGCTGGCTTGGTTACATTTTATTTACTATTATTGCAGAGATTATTTACTGAAATGCCAAGAAGTGTGAGAAAAGAACAGGAAAGAATTGAACAAACTGCCATACTCCATTCTTGCTTCTGTAATTGGCTTTGCTAGCCTTGATTTCTGTCCTCAGGTGCTCTGCTTGCTGCTCCTGGTTGTTTTCCAGGGAGTCTTCTGGAGAAGCAGCTCTCCTGAGCACTGAAGGCTGGGATGATGCTGTGTCTCTCTGAGCCACCCCAGGGAAATCCTGACTCATGGAGTTTGGTCCAGACAAACACAAAGAGCTCTACAGTGACCACAGGGAGAAACATTAACTCAGTACAGATCCCAAAGAGCAACTCCTCCACTAACTCTCAGCCTACAGTTCAGTATAAGCTTGCTCTCACTGCCAAGAATACTTCCTCTTTAAAATACATCACATGCATAACTTTTTGATTTAGGTTAATTCTCCACAGAGTTGGGAAAAAAAAAATAATTTGGAAATGAAGCTTTGCACGTTTGGAAAATATCAAAGTATTTTTACAATGGCATATCTCAAAAAGAATGAAGGTCTACTAAAGCCATTGTTTTATTTATGTATGAAAATCAGTGGTTCTGAAATCTGGGGAGGATTATGTAGTTAGCTTTGGAATTACTTGTAATTAATATTAATCACAAATTTTCTGTGTACTTGGTAAAATAAGCAGCTTTCAAGTTCAACAGCTTTTGAATCTATGTTCTGAATCAACAGCTCTGTGAATCTATGAATCTTTTGGGATTTGATTTTGAAGTAATGCAAAGAGAAGTTCATATTGTAATTTTCAGGTAATGTCTTTCTACCTCCTTCCACACCAGGTATAGGATGCAGGCAGTTTGGAGGCCAAAGCAAACATAAATTGCATTTATAAAATGACACCATTTGTCTAGTTGAGTTTTTTCTGCTTCATGACCGATCTTTAGAAAATTCAAAATGTTAAGCAAATATTTTACCAGTTCTGAAGGACTTCCATTTCCCAGCTCTGATTCATAAGAGCTTCCAAAGTAAAGACGATACATGTTGGACCTTGGATCTTCAGGAACCAAGTCAGACATGTCTAAAGAAACGAGAGATTGCTCTATCCCTGCTTCTCCATCAGCTGCTGAATCATCTGAGCCACTGCTGTGGTTTAGAAAAACCATGGAAGACAGACTGAAGTCACTATCAGAACTAGAAGCAAAATCCTGTGACAAAGAACATATTAAGAATTTAATTCTCTGTATAAAAATATAGAAAATCTTATTAAAAACATTTTTGCTGAAAAACATGGATAATATAAGCATATCATCAAAATAAAACCAGCAGAGTTAAATAATACAATTATTTTCTATCGTTTTTATTTACCTGTGTTGAAGCTGAACCTAAATGAGTATGGATTGCCTCTAACTGAGCATTGTATAACAAAGCTTTGAGGTCAGCCCCTGTGAACCTTTCTGTTTTTGCTGCCAGCTCCTGCAAGTCCACATCTCTGGCCAAGGACAGGGAGTGACTGAGAGCTCTCAAGATTTCATAGCGTGAATTCTGGAAGAAGGGAGGAGAAAAAAAAATGTAGGAGAGTACAGTAATCAATCTTTAAAAATCAAGGCATAGATTTTGTTATTTTCTTGAAGAGTCAAAGAGAAACTGTACCAAAACCAGCACACAGAGAAACCCAGAGACCCACTGCTCAGCCTCAAAGGCCTGAAACAAGAGCCACTAAAATAAATTCCTTTCCTAGTTAGTGGCATTTCTGACTTCAAATTAAAAAACTGAATATTCCAAATTAAATGTGGATAGAGAAGCATGGAATCAACTGCATTTGGAATAGAACTGCTTTGAAAACTTCAGATAATTTCAAGAGTTGGGAATGGCTGTGGTTCATCACTTCAATGGCAGATCCAGTACTCATAATTCAAAGACAGAGACCATGACAGAACACATCAGCGTTAGCCTGCATCCAATTTCTTTCTGCACACCAGTTGCCTTATTTATTTGTTTTTAAAACAGTTATATCCACAGGAAAATAATTTTCTCCTGAAGGCTGTGTAAACAGCCTTGTCTATCCTCAGTTTTATGTGAACACACTGACACTAAAATCAACAAATTTGTTGTAGAATTGGAACTGGGCATTCAAGAAAACTTTGTCAGGTTTGAGTGCCATTAAATATTAAGAAAATGAAAATAAACCCCTTTTTTTTTGTTGTTCCTTGCCTCTCATGTAAAATATTTAGTTTCCTCACCTGATCAGGAGGTGGACAGTACAGACATTTATCCAGCCGGCCTGGCCTTAACAAAGCAGGGTCAATCAGATCTGGGCGACTGGTAGCAGCCAGCACATAGACCCCTGGGGAAAGGGCAGAAACACAGGTAACATCTGCTAAACAGATGTTAACATCTGCTAAACAGGAGCAAACAGAGGAGCTGTTACCTTGCAGGCCTTCCACACCATCCAACTGGGTCAGCAGCTGGTTCACCACTCTGTCAGTCACCCCTGTGTTGTCGTGGCCTCGGCGAGGAGCAATGGAGTCAAACTCATCGAAGAAAACGATGCAAGGCTTAGCTGCCTGAGCTCTGCAAGTTCAAAAACAAACAGGGCAATGCTCAAAATTCTGCTTAACTTTGGGTCATTGGTAAAGCTGATTAGAAATATTAAAGCTTTTTGCTTCAGGGAGCAGTTGTTTTTAATGAGAGAGCAGAAAATCTGTTTTCTGTAGAAATGAAGAGATTAATTGACAACATCACAGATCTTTACAAAGCCAACCTGTTAAAGATATCTCGAACTGCTTGCTCACTGGCTCCAATGTATTTACTGAGCACCTCTGGTCCCTGGGAAATACAAAAAAAAGAAAAAAAAGATAAAAAACCACCACTATATGTTGCTTAGTTTTAATGTATAATTCAACATCAGCATATTTTATATACTACAGTGAATTTTCCTGTAACCAAGAGAGTGGTATCTCTGAAGAGATGAGTGATCTAGGTAAGTGAAAAGAACATTTCAAGCATTACAACCTGTTTTGAAGTAATAATTTCCATTTTCCCACTGAAACAGAATGTGTGACAGCATCACACAGTATCAGTGCTTTACACTGTATTTTGAAAATATGTTTAAAATGCATTGCTCAACTTCATTGCCCACTGGAACCAAATTCCAGGGTCTTTTTATAAAGAAAGGGAAACTAAAAATATCTAATTACATTTTCTAATTTTGCCTAATTGATAATTATACAGAAAATTCTCAGCAATGAAGCATGAAGTTCCAGAACTGAAGATGGTAGGATATTCAGAGATACACCAAATTTTAGAAGTTAGTTTCTTACTTTGGTATTTTACTTGCTCACAGGCATTATGTTAAGCTAGTTCATTCATTTAATAAAATGAATCAATCTTCAACATCTTGCTACCTTGATGCTGATGAAATTCATTCCACTCTCTCGAGCAACTGCTCCTGCCAAGAGAGTTTTTCCTGTTCCAGGTGCTCCATAGAGCAGGATTCCTGATCTCTGTCTGATGGGCAGCTTTGCAAATAATTCTGGATACTGGAAAAGAGTTTTGACAAAACATATTACAATATATGCTTTTTTTTTTTCTTTTCACCAATTAGTGTTTATTTTTGTCTAAACAGAATGTGCCTAATTTCTTTTATCCCCATTGTTACCACGTTGTTAGCTTACCTGGGGCTGAAGTGGGTTCCTAGGCTTCACAGGCACTTAAAATACAAACAAGTGGCATTTTCTACCCAGAGGAAACAAGACAGAATAGTGGATGCACCAGACTTCTACAACACTCTTATCTGTACTTCTAAACTCCTTTTTTAATCACTGACTGATACTATCAAATGCTGTCATTATAAATTGTCTATCACACAGAGAACTGCCCAGTCATTTCTCTGGAGACTGAAATGGGTGACTTCTCAATGCTGGAAGAGAGGACAAAGTACAATAAAGGGGAATTGATAGACTGGCTTTTATCCAAAAAAGAATAATTCTCTAGGAAATGTTCTAGAGAAGACTGGAAATGTCACCTTTACAGAGCCTAATCTGCAATCCTGCAGCACACATGGTGTCGGTGACACTACAATATTCTACAGCAACACTTGGTCTGTGGCAGAGCAAAAACCTTTTTTATTTGGATGAGGAAAGGGGAGGGAGAGTTTTGGCTGAAGACAGCTGAAAACTGGGAAGATACAACAGCTTAAAGTGATACCTGTCATCTTTCTGTCCAATACCATGTCCCTCTAACATCACTCTTCCCACAAACATGACACCCAGAAGGCAGGTAACTGGTTTCCAAGGAGTACCTTTGCAGGTAACATGATGGTGTCCATCAGTATTTGCTTCACATCTTTTAAGCCACCAATCCTGTCCCAGCCAATGTCTTTAGGTTTATGAAGGTTGACACTTCTCAGAGCTAATGGAGTAAAATCTTTTAGAGCTTTCTGGAAATCCACAGTTGATAGATTCAGTTCTGCTTAAAAACAAAACAAAACCAAACCCTGAGCAAAAAACACACAGCCCATCAGTAACAAATTCCCCACAATATGTAGCAATTAAAGACACTTTAAAATTAAACCATAAAAAATGGCTTTTTATTTCTGTGTTACTCCACAGAGGTAAATAGTAAGGAAGAAGTAAGCAATGAAATCAGACATTTTATTGTCACCATACCAGAGCCTGGAAAGGCATCCTGGGTGGAAACACAGGCATGAATGGCTCGATCCACCAGCAGAGTGAAGTCTCTAGCCACAAAACCTTCTGTTTCCTTTGCAATGCTTTGCAGATCCAGATCAGAGAACTTCATTATGTCACAATCCACTTTCTTCTTTATTATGGAACACAACATTTCACATCTTTGCTTCTGAAAAACAAAACGGTGCACCAAGTGTACACTGAGTTCATTATTTATATGGATTTCAGAAATTCAAAATACAAATGAGTTACCAAACAACAAATAACAAAATCTGAGCATGCAAAAGTATAAATAAAAGTTAGTTCTTCAGGTGAATTTCAATAAATTCACCAGTTTTCTAACTTTACATGTTCACCTTGCCACAGCTCTGTTAAATCCAACCATAATAATAATGAAATAACTTTCCAGATTCTACTGGTTTACACCTGTTTTTTTATTTCACAGAAAAAGAAACATCTTTCATTTTTTTCAGTATGAGTAGAATATATTTGAGATAAAATATACTACTAAAAATACACCAGTACTGTGTTTGAGGCTGCAGGGAAAGCAAACAACATTTTAACCATGTAACTGGAATTTACCTGATCTGGAGCTTGGATACATTGGAAGCACTGAAATATGTGAGTTCCTTGAGCTGAAACCAGGGAAGGATGTAGAGAATGTTCAGACTGGCTTGTGGCAATTAATGCAATCAAACTCCCCATGGAAATAACTTCTTTTATCAGATCTTTCAAAACTAAACACAGAAGACATTAATTAATCCATTAATTGCAAAATAAAATAAATCAATTAATTGCAAAATGGCAAGAATAAAGTATTTATGGGTTTTATTTCTAGGACAGTACATTCCATTAATAAAATGCCATCAGAAGTGCCTACTTTAAAACTGTAACATCACTGATGATGGATCTACCACAGGATATTAAACACTGATTTTTTTTGTGTGTGCATGCTCTGTCATCACTGATCTAGAAATATTATTCCCTTCCTGCAAATAAAAAAAGATCCTAAGCCTAGAAAATAAACAATCTAGGAAAAAAACATTCATGGAAGTCAAAGAAATTAAAGATGTAAAGCAGATCCTGAAGTAATAATCCTGAAAATTGTAATTCTCTGTTATATGCATCATGCCTGCAAATAAAGCAGTAAGAAACACAATTCTGTAAATAACTCAAATGCACAATTTTATCAAACAAATGATAATAAGCTTTTATGAACTTCAAGGGTAATTTAATAAAAAACTATGTTACCTGCCTGAACATTAGCTAAGAGAGAGGTAGCAAAGTATTACCATAAGTCAGTCTGTCACTCTGAATGGCTTCAGGGCTGTTCTCATGCTCTGGTGTAGCAGGTACCCCAACTATGTGATCAAGATCATCCAGCAGAAGAATGGATGGTTGTCTCCATGCTGCCTCTAAAAAAGCTTCTTCCACAAATTTCCTTATGCTTACTAATCTTTTACCTAAAACAGAAATACATTTTTAATCACAAAATATATCAAACTGACTACATCTTGCTCACATAATAAAATGTTTTGATTCATGTAGCTTAACTTTACTCCCATAAATCCATGTTCCAAGATGAAACCAGAATCAACAGTCAGTGAAGAGACTGTATCTACCAAAACAGAACCAGAAGGTTCCACCTGTCCTAAAATTAACCATCTTTCACTAACTATATAAGCCTCTAGGTCTAATTTCTCAGCTGTTAAAATAGGTCTGTATCAGAAGCATGCTATATTATCTACTAAAGAGTCCCATAATTTCAGCACAGCTGAAAATAAACCATACAGCTCAGCTTGCAACTTCTTCCTATTTTCTCACAACCAATAAGCATGACAAGCATGGTTTCAATTTTGTGGTGGCACATGGGACAGAAACTGATAAAAGTGTGAAATAATTTTATGGCAGCTGTATTTTCATCAGACTTAAGGATGCTCATTGCAAGGCATTTCAATTAATTGTCAATTATCCTTGAGAAGGCAGTAATAATATTAGAAAAAGTATTCACACTGAATATAACAACAATAATTGTGCTTCTTACATTCATCATACAGCAAACATTTGAGATTTATAAGAAAGAAAATCATACCTCTTAGAGCTTTACAGTCAATTACTTCTACATGAGCATCCAGCCTATCAAATGCTTCTTTGCAGATGGCTTTTGCTAATGTTGACTTCCCACTTCCCTACAAAAATAAATGGGAGTTAATGTAAATGGAAAGAGTTGGTTCCTTCTGTTTCTGGGAAGTTTTGGCAACAGCATACACCAGTTAACAAGCTCACAAATCTGTACACATACTGGTTTTATTCCTCACCATTGCTATGTATGCATTCTGTCTTTGTATCACTTGAGACTAAAGCCCTAGAGTGAAGCAAGTAGAAATAAATTCAGAGTGGACACACTCACTACAGAAAGTGTTCTAATTCCACTGAGCTTAGTGCTGAGACACATGGTAACTTTTGATAGAATATGGTATTAAATGATAAATAATCAATGTAAGAGGCAACAGAAAAATAAGCAATTTGAAAAATAATAATTTTTCAATAAAAAGAAATAATCAACTCCACTGCCATTTCATGTTGGAACACAGGAGAAAATGCTGTAGTCTTATTTTCATTCAAATACTATTTTCAGTGACATATGTGTTTATTACACTGTAAATTCCAATTGATTTTGTATTGGTACCAATCTTTAAAACTGATTTTATATTAGATACATACATGAAATATAAATATGTATTGAAGTGTGCATATGATGTATACATAATAGAATGCTTCACTGAGTTTGTTCAGTTACCTGCTCTTTTTTCAGCTGCTTAATTCTTTGGAATTCTCATGGTATCAAAGATGACTAAGAAAACCAGTTTAGCTATGGAAAACAGTGTGGGAGGGTTTAGAAGCAGAGAGAAGGAAGCGAGTACCTTTCCTCCTGTGAGGAGCACCCCTCCACTTCTCAGCCCCACAGCAATGGCAGCCAGCTTCTGAGATAGAGGACGCCCCAGGAGGCTGTGGCTTATATGTTCAAAGGATGATCTTCCCAATCTGTCCACCCCTCTGCAAAGCAATCAGGCATGAAATGGACAGGGTAGCACCAGCACACACAGTGTAAATAAACAGCAGCAGCTTGCAGTGCAGTGAAGGTTCAGTGCTGACACACTCTGATACTGCACTTTTCTTTTTTTAAGATATACAGAATTCAGACATTGCAAACTGCCCCACAGTGAAGGGTTATCTAGACACCATCCACCATGAGGCATGAGGTAGGGCTCAGAAGACAGCAGATAACCACCTTTTGGGGCTTTATCTGTTTGAGTGTCTATGGAACAGCCTACTAAGGAATGTAACACATTGGGAAAACATGGAGCATGTCTGGGCCAGTGAACTCCTCGGCCTTTCCAGAAGCCAAACACAGCTCATCTGAAGACATCCTCACCCTTCACTGCTCCTAAATCTTTGTGATTTCCAACACAGCAGTTCTGAAATTTCAGACTTCCCCTCCTACTGTCAGACAAGGTGAATTTTCCAGTCTGTTAGTGCCTTAGGTCACATTAAGTTTTCTATTCACTGCACTAAGGCTGTTCAGAGGACAAAATTATCCATCTATATGTAGCAGGATAAAGTCTGAACTTGACATAAGCAAAAGATAGAGAGGCTTCTTTAGATCTGGATTAGTTTAAAAAAAATAATCTGCATTTCTACCAGTAATTGTTGTTGAATTCCCATTCCCATGTTTTCTACTCTGAAAATCTCTCACCCCAAATCATTTAGTTTGTGGTAAGGAAGGTTCCTGTCTGTATCACACACAGGAGGCTGGATGTCATCAGCAGCATTTCTAGTGAGAGGATGTAAAAGAACCTACAACAAAGCAAAGAGTTAGTATTTTATATTAAATATGATTACAACAGAAGTGACTAGCCATTTTAGAAGTCATGTAAAGAAAAGGTTGCATGTACCCTTCTCTGAAGCCTATTTGGCTTGAAACAAAGATGCTTTGGTAAAATGGCACAGGTACAACAACTTCTGAGATGTTAGGCCAGGTGCTGGTAGCAGGCACTACAGCCCATCATCTCTTGCCCTCCCTGCCATTACTTGTTTCCTTCTCCTGTGCTTCTTTCATCCACATGGATCTTTCAGGCTAGGTCACTGAGGAGCTGATCTGGGAAGCTGGGCAGGCAAACAGGGCTAACAGGAGGTTAGAGATAAGCACAGGCTGGTGAGAGATGCTGACACTGCTATTAAAAATGCACTTCATTCACCCTTTGATATTATTACCCAGTCACTACACATTTTTAGAAGCATTCTTGTATTCCTCTACTACCAGTAAAAATAAAGCCCTTGATTTACTTTTCTTTTTTAATGGGAATCCTATTTTTTTTCAGATATTCTATTCTAAAAAACCAAAACAGGACACCTTATTTCTCCACTAAAAATTCAGTTTAAATTTAAAAAATATTATCCCACTCCTATAACCACAAACCCAGAGTCACAGCTACTGATTCAACCAGAATTATTGATGGAAACACTAACTCTGATATTACATATAAATACTTATTCTCCTCAGAAGGAAAGAGTGAAGAGATAGAAGCACAGACACATTTAGAAAAAGGCAGTGTGAGCTTGGTGTGCACAGGGAATGTCTCATCTTTGTCAGAACAAGCTACTGTCCCTCCCAGATTTTTCTGAGAGTTTGATACAGACTATGAAATTCAGTGACAAATGTGGAATGAGTGGAATTTCACCAATGCCTCAGGCTAGAAGATAAAATATAAATAGTGCATATATAAATGAATAACCAGACAAGTATTTATTTAAAAAGCTAAACCAAAATATGTTATGTACAAAGTGTAATATATGATTAACAAAATATAACAACTTAAATTACTTGATACCTGATACTATGTGATATTTACTTGTATATTAGTCTTTTGCAGCAAACTGGGACTCAGTATAAAAACATTCTCAGAGTTATTCTCTTCCACTTGCATGGGATGCACTACACTAAGGACAAACTCCTCCATTCCTGTAAAAACCCAAGAACAACTATTAAAATGACAAATAAATTCACTTTTTATTCCTCACAAGATTAGTGTATTCTGAAATTCTACAATATCATCTAAAATGAAGGAATAAAAAAGATTTATCATTATTTAAGCATCATTCAGTTTCAGGGTGAAGTGATATCAGTTACATTAGATGGTGTACTGAGATTAAATGGCATATTGTCTAAATAAACTGCATAATGGACAGGTATAGCACTGGAGAGTATTACCCTTACCTTCTTTAACAGACAGATGTATGCAGTCTGTGCTTGTCATTATCCATGGGATATCATCTGTAGTGGAACCCTGCAGCCAAGCACTGAAAGCAGATTTAACATCATCTTCACATACATCCTTATGCTAAACAGGAAAAGAGAAAAAGGGAAATAAAACAAAATTATGTGCTAAACACTCTGTGTAAAATTTTGTTCCTATCCATAAGGCATTTGTTTCTCTTATGGTATGAGAGAGGTGAAAGAAGATGCAAGAGGTTTATTTATTTAGAAAATAGTATTTTGCCAACAAAATCCATTTCTATCAACTGTTCCTGCTACTGATGGGTTTTTTTCAAGCACAAAAAAACCCTTCAATTGCATTAAAAAGGAGACAAAGGGAGATATCTGTATTTAAAGACTATAAAACCACACAACTACTTTTTAGAATTTAGCACCTTAAAGCCAGAAGAGTTCTTTAACTCCAATGCAAATAAATAATGCTGTTCAGCCAGTCCTCTGTAGATAAGAAATCTATCATCTAACAAATGGAAACAAATAAACATTGAAAAAAAAAACCAACAAGCTTGACCAGAGCAATATTACCACTCTTGCTACACACTGACAAAATTATGATATTAATATATATATATATTTTAATATATATATATAATATTAAGAATATCAACTCACCAGGTTTTGTTTTGGTTGAAGTCTAAGAGAGAGAGGAATTTTAGGAGTAGATTCAAGTGACTGGATTCGGACTGTGGAATGTACTTCAATGTTTAATTTCTTTCTCAGACCATCTGGAATCTGAAATATTAAAAATAAAAGAAAGGACATATTGGGAAATAAAGCATTAATAACATTGCATATATAGTACAACATCAGTTTCATCATCACCAAGAGAACCTCTGTATTTGATCATCAAGGAAGGAAACCATAAAAGAGATGGTGCCATCCAAATATCACTCTCAGGCAGACTTCTAGTCACCTTTTACCCTGTTTGTGACTGTGCTGACCTACTGACTTCTTCAAATAAAACCCAAAAGGCTGAAAAACTAGGAGGAATTCTTTGAATGTTGTAAGAATGCTTTTAGTAAAGGAGAAAAATAACTCTACTTTCAATTGCAGATAATTTTACATCAGCAGCCAAACAGGCCATTATACAGATGAGAGCCAAGCACATCCACTGCACTGAGAGAAAAATCCAATTTCCCTAAATTCTACCAGTCAGTCTACTCTTTTGAGAAGGAAACCACTTTTCAAGTGTTCTGTGCTATTTTAAACCAAACTGAAAACATCTCATAAATGTTATATTAAGTCTGGAAGACTTTATGGTTGCTGGCATTTGGAAAAGTGTTAGTCTATCAAAAGACTTTGAAAAAATTACTTATCCCCTGCAGGAACACTGAAGACTTTTCCCTAGTTGGTGCAAAAATGCTAAGGGTGCAGAAACCCAGAGTACAGTACACCTTGGAGGATGACAGTAAGCAATGCAGCCCAGAACAAAGCACAGCACTGACTCTAGTATACTTAAGAGCTTATCATAAAGCCTATATCCATGTTAATTAGCCAGTTCCACAATTATCCAACAGAAAACAACCATCCCCAAAAAAGTGCAAAGAAGACAGTGTGCTCAAACTGACCCAAACTCTTCCAACATGCAGGGCTCCCCCACTGTGCCCGTGCTCCATGGCACTCTTCAGGTCTTCAAACCCATTCCAAACAATCTGAACAACAGATCCCTCACTGGAAGTTTGACTGACATTAGAATCAGAATGATGTGTAGCAGGACCAGAATGATGTGTAGCAGGACCAGAATGATGTGTAGCAGGACCAGAATGATGTGTAGCAGGACCAGAATGATGTGCAGTAGAATCAGAATGATGCGTAGTAGTCAACTGCTTCTGCTTTTGCTTTTGCTTTTCAAGTGGCAGGTTTTGCTTTCCTTCTTGATGACGTTGTCTTGGGGAAAGCAGCTCATTAATTTTCCCATAGGATACTGTAGGGTTTGGATCCAAATCACTGAATTCTAAATTCCATGGGAAAAGATGCACAGCACTGCATTTCAGAAAGGCATGGGCGGCCGATGCGTTCTCCACGCTGGGAGGCTGGGACTGACACACTCTGAAAATGGAATCCATGTGAATTAAATTCAGCAGCTTGTCTTTGAAGGTGCTCATTTCATCTTTTTCACACCCAGTCTTTTGTTTCTGCTCAGATGTATGAGAGAAAACACTCCCCAAGAGGTTCCATAGATGCGGGAGAACGTTGGAGCCAAACGTGTTTGCATCAGGCTTGCTCTGTTCCAGGGCTGCTGGCTTGAGGTAAGGTTGACTGGCAAAGGGATCCTTCACTGCTTCTTCTTGCTCCAGATTTCTTTTCACAAAACTTTTGAGGAAGATGTCACTTTGTGTGGAAGGGGTGCTGGTGATGTTTTCCTCCAGACCACGTGTTTTGGGAAGGATCAGCAGCTCCGTGCACGGCTCCAGTCTCCCAAAGGAGGCAGCTGGCATGAGGGTACCTGGGCATGGGGAAAGCAGGTCAGGGGATGCAGCCACACGTGCAAAGAGCCTGCCCAAGGTGCCACGAGAGCTCCCAGCAGTGCTCACCAATTCTGATGTACACGTGAGTGTGCTGTTCAACCCACACTGGAAAGATGGCTTTGGGAAACACTATTCTGATCTGGTCAAGAAGATGTTTCTCTAGAGAGGAAGCATGCAGCTCCTGGCAAAAAGGGATATCATTATCAATTAAATGCTGCACATATTTCTAACATCTGTTTGAAGAGAAAAAACTCATCATCTCTTTCATTCTTATTTGGAATTTAAATACAATTCGATGCCACCACATTCAGCATTTCCTTAGTGGCTGAAAAGAATGGGGCATGGTGCAAAAAACTGCTTGTGTCAAAACCTCATCATCTGTAAGAAAAGGAAGAGAAGAGGGGGAAAGGTTTTATTACCAGAATTTCCCAATCATCTGTTGAGAGTGGTTCCACTTCCACTTGTTGACATGAGGAGACGTGGGAACAGGGTTCAAGAAATACCTGGCAAAAAGCAGTATTATTTCAAAATATTTTGACTTCTTAGTTTTAAGCACAGAAAAGCTCCATCTTTAATGCAACTATCAATCTGACAACTCCTTCATTGGATGTTTTATGACTTCAAACATACATCTTCTTAATGATGCTGGGTAGCTGAGAAGCAGAAGATGGATGCTCAGCACACTGGAAATGGACTGCACTGGGCACACCTGGGGACTTCACACACTGCCAATGGAAGGGAATGTCAAAAGCATCTAGAGCTTCAGCTGGTGATAAATATTCACTTTTTACTGCATGCTGATCACATAACTGTCTGCAGGTTTTAATTTTTATTTAAAAAAATATTTTTATTAATATTATATTCCAGAACGACCAAAAAATTGTCAAGTTGTTCATTAATTCAGGTAAGAAATGAGGAGAAAAGTACAACAGAAAAGCAAAATCAGCTCCTTTACAAATGGTTTCATAGGAAGCAGCTCCACTTGCAAAGATGAGTTTTAAGGTCCTGTGTATCAGGAATGATAAAAGCTAATGTGGCTTAGGCTCTTCAGCAAGCATTAAACACATATTTAAAAGGTTATTTTTTACCAAAGGTTCTGTTTGACAGAAAATAACAATTTTCAAACAAAATGTCCCACATTTTAAAGTAAACTTCATTAAATATCTCTTAAGATAAAGGTAGTTACCTGTCCTTTGAGAGAGATTTATTTCAGCTTAGCTTTTATAGAAGTAACAACTGATTTGAAATTCCTCTAGGTCCTTAGTTTGAAGCAAAAGTTGAGAAGAATATCTCTTCCCCAACATGGTACATAGAAGAGCATAGCAAAACTGCCTCATTATTAATTTATTCTTAGAATAAATTTAGAAATTATTATTTCCAGGCAACAGCTGCAGATGCAGATATTTTAGATGCAGATATATTAAATGATGACTTTTTCATGTATCTTGCAGTATACATTTTATTTAAATAAGAAAAAAATAGTAATATTGCATTTCAAACCTGTTCTCCATCTGTAATGCCAAGTTTCTCTGCTAAGTGTCTGTTAATCTCTGCAACACTTTTACCCTGATGACCTCGGTGCCTGATTTCCATCCAGCTCAAAAATATAGGCTGATGACCACAGGATATTTTCACAGCTTGGCCCTAGAAATTCCAAAGAAAGAAAATAAATTAGCATCAAGCAAGTTCAATAAGAGCTTGCAATTAAGATTCTATAAACAATTTGAAAATCATGGATTATCATTCTGCAGATGAGTAAAAGCAGGAGTCCCCCATCATCAGCTATGCACAGAATGCTGACACAGGACTAAGCAATTGCAATTCCTTTTTCCTCTCTCTTGCCAGGAGATCTGTAAAAAAAATCCATAAACCCCAGAACTGAAGCTAATATTTAACCAGCACCTAACTGGATTTCTTGAAACCCCACCAAGCTCCTACTGCCTCAAATGAAGAAGTGCAGGTTCTGAACACTCTGGTAATTCTAGATGACTCTGCTTTTGGGGAACATCCTTCTCAGCTGTGGGAAAGCAGCAGGGTGCAGATGCAGGGTGAGCCCTGCCTGGCTGGCAGAGGCTTTGCCAGGGCTGAGCCATTTCCACTCCTCAGATTTGCTCTCATCTCCTCCTCTTCACCTGCTCAGTCTTGCCATCTTCCATCCTCTTTGTCCTGACAGCAGTTACACAATCACAGAGTGTCAGGGGTTGGAAGGGAGCTAGAAGATCATCTAGTCCAACCCTCCTGCCAGAGCAGGGGCACCTAGACCAAGTCACCCA
>JANHGL010007332.1:0-14839 GCA_024611195.1 Ceyx melanurus | reverse complement strand
CCGAGACCTGCCCGGCCCGGCCCGGCTTCAACAGGCGGCGGCGGAGCGGGCCGCGGCAAGCAGGGCCGGGCAGGGCCGCCGGGCACCCCGCCGCCCCCTCTCCGCCTGCCCCCTCCACCGACGGCAGGATGATCGGTGTCAACAGCATCAACAGCAGCGCGGGGCGCATGCGGTCCCGCTCCATGTGCTCGGTGCGCTACGGGCGCAACTACCGCGGCGTGGAGACCTTCTGCTACGGCTGGCCCCAGCGCTCCCGCACCCTCAAGCCGGTGCTCTACACTGACCTGGTGGTCAGCCGCCTCCAGAGCCGCCGTAAGAAGAAGCCGGTAAGCGGCGGGCCGGGGGAGCGAGGGGCGCCGCGGGGCTATGCGCAGTGCCCTGCGACCCAGCGGGTACGCGGGCGGGTGGACGGACAAACAGAAACGCCCGGACAGCCCTCGGGCCGCCCGCTGCAAGAGCCTCAGCCCTGGCATGATTTAGCGAGCAGGCAGTCCCATCTGCCTTCCGTGGCTGCTTTCTGCTGAGCCGTGTCCCCATCAGCATCCCCCCCAACCCGAGGGTCCCCATCGTCACCCTGCCATCCTCCTCTCCGAGCGCGGGGTAAGCGGTAGCAAGACAAGACCTGGGTGACATTGCGCCGCTTATGATGGCTTGACAGCAGTGCTTGCTCGAAAACATCACTGCGAGAAGAATCCAGGACAGAGCCGTACCGCTGGGACCAGCCCTCCAGCTTAGCATAAGTGACAAGCTCTGTGGGCTCCCCGCCAAGGGCTGCACTGAGCCGTGCCAGCGCGGCCAGGGAAGACTAGCACCCGGCTGGGATAGTGGGGAGAGCCGCAAAGGAGCGCGGAGTGGCAGTGCCGCAGCCCCGGCTCCCAGCCGAGCAGAGCTAGAGAGGAAGGAGTGGCTGCCTGGACAAAAAAGGGCTTTTACTGGCAAGAGCTTACTCTCTGTGAACCGGCATCTGTTTTGGAGGTGTTACATTGGTGTGCATCGGTTCTAGGTGGTGAGAAGCAAACAGGCTGTCTAGGCGTGTCCTACCTCGGTCAGCTGCCAGCCTCTGGTGTAGGAGCAAGAGTCCTCACCGACCCCTGCTTTGCAAGCAGGCTGGGACAAAGCAGGCAGGGATACTTCAGAGCCTCCTGGGATGCCCTCGTGGTGAAAACCAGCTCAGTGAGGACATCAGGGCTGTGGCAAGCAGCGAGGCTGTCACAGCGCAGTACGGTCTGGGGGCAGCATTAAGTTGTGACGCACTCGCATGGGAACATGCAGTTGGAAGGGATTCACTTGGTTGCTGCTTCCCGCGCGGTGGGGCTATGCTGGGAGGGATAGAGGGATCTGCCGTCCTGGGGGTGGTAGTTGGCTGGGCAAGGAATGTTTTAAGAGGTTGGTGCATCTCATGATGCTGAGTCAAAAGCATGGGGTAGGGTTGGGTAGCCATCCCTTGCTGCCTGCTATTGCTGCTTGCAGCAGGGTGGAAGGTGATGCACAGGACACTGTCCCTGTGGCAGCCCATCCTATGGGGGAAAAAGTCTGTCCCCAAGTCACTCAGCTCTGTGTGCACACAGGAGCCTCTCTGCAGTGGAGGAGACGGGGGGGACACGGGGTGTGCGCAGCAGGGTTGGTACGTGCCAGGTGATGAGTTGTTCTTGAGCATGGGTTGTGTGTGCTGGGCAGGCAGCGGAGGTGCAGGGGCAGCTGCCAAGGTGAATTAGGGACCTGACAAGGCATAGTTCCAGATGGCGTAGCCCCAGTCTGACCGTGATGTTCTTACCCATGCAACTGCAGGGTCTGGATGCCTAGGCGGCCTGACAGAACTTTGTGGCTGGGTATAGAAAAAAATTTTTTGCTAAGGAAAAGTTGGGGAAAGCCAGCAATGAAGCTGTCATTGAAATGCTGCAAGGCACACAGAGAGGAAGAATGACTGCAGGGAAGTGTGAAATCTCTCTTGCAGAATGTTGGCTGGTCACTGGGCCACCAAGATGAAAGGGAGCCTTGACCTGCACAGAGCATCTCACAGCACTGAGAGCTGGACACTGTGCTGCTTAAAAGAGGAACTAGCAGACTAGAAAGGAGATGTGTCCATAAGAGTTATGATTCATAAAAGAGGCAACCCAGAAGGGGTTAAAACCCTCTTTGGATGCCTGAATTCCCACCTTAACCCTCCTCTGTTGCTTGAGTGCTGGGCTTCTGTGTCATGGTACAGTCCTGTCTGTGTCAAAGCTGTGTCCAGGCCTCTGAGCTGAGGATATGAAGGGGGATGTCTTCTTCCTGCTGTGCTTGCATATAAGGCTGTCCCCAGCAGAGCTGGTGTTGGGGCTGGGATGGAGCATGAGAGCCACTTGCCTCTTGCCCAGGGCAGCCCCCCACGCTTCCTGGAGACATTTGACAGAGCAGGACTTGGGGACATAATCTCAGCCCACTTTTGTGAGGGAGAGCACCAAAGAAAGCTGTTGTTGATTCAGTTAGCAGTCCCACTGGGACAGTATATTCCTAGGTCTCTTCAGTGTTGCGCATGTCTGGGGCAGAGCTGGCTGGCTGGCCCAGCGTGCTGCAGCAGTGAGCTCATAACCTGCCGGTGACAAAAACCAACCATGCTTGGGGTTGGCTGCAGTGCCATGGGGCCAGCACCGTGCTTTCTCTTGGGCAGTGCTTGCAAGTTCAGAGGAGCTGTCCTTTCAGCCTAGAGGGAATGAATGCACGGAGCAAAGACAGCCTGGAGAGAAGGCTGGGCTGAGCAATAAAACCGATGCCTCTGGTCTCTGCTGAGGTGCCTGCACCATCCATGCTTCCTCGGCAGAAATGGTCCATGCATCAGAGACCACAGAGTTTAGTGGACTGATGGGTGGTGTTATGGCCACAGCACCACAAGAGTGGCATGGGCTTTGTGGCTGGAGTGCATCTTCTCAGATATGACTTGGACTGAGGCCACCAGCTTTGTTCCTGAGACTGGTGTCAGCTGAGGGTGGCATTTAGCCAAGAAGAGTCTTGGCAGTATTCAAGTATAGACGTAAAGCTTTGCATTGCTCTCTCAATCTTTCCAGTCCCCGTTTGCCTGTCACTGTCCCCACTGAACAGAAGTGTTGAGCAGCCCCTGATCCCTGTCTCTGTCTGAGGTGATGGTACTTGGCAGCTCTTCCCAATAACAAGTTTGTAGGATGCTATCAGGGCTTGTAGCTGTCCAGCTGGAGCCTTTTGAAGCATTAAAGCAGTTTAGCCTTTGAAGTGTTCAGTGACAGTCCCAGAGACCAGTTTTTTGTAGCACAGTGCTCTGCTGGACTATTCTCTGACACTGTGGCATGCAGAATTACTCCCTGAATATCAGCTTGTCCACTTGGCATTTAACAGCAGTCTGAAAGCCCTGCATGGGGCTGAGGGTCTGGGGATCACAGCCCCCCCCGCTGTGGCACCTCTCCCTGCCCTCCAAAAATCATCACTCAGCTGACTTGTGTCTCCCTTGGGGACACAGAGCTGACTCCTCTGACTGTATGGCCACTGAGCCAAGTGGAAGGCAAGTCACATGTCCTGTTCTGCCCATTCTTTGTGAGGAGCTTTTTTAGTTTCCTGTCCCCAGTTCTCCGTGATGGTTTTTCAGTCTCCTTCTTGTGTCCATTAGTTCTCAGCATCTTTTGACTGTATCATCAGCAGTAAGATTCCTTCCCTGTTTCCCATAGTGACTTCTTAGTGTCGACATTGCGCCGAGATGCCTGTTTCTGCCCCTGCTCTGCTCCCAGGTTATGTTCTGCAGGACTTTGCATTGGTTTTTAACCCCCAGGCTCTTCTCTAGGTCTCCTCACAGCCTGTGCTCCTCTGTCTGCCTCATGGCCAGCTGACTGGTGGGTACCCACTGCTCACACCTCAGCATCCTGCCCCTCCAGTGCCAGAGCTGCACAAAATGGGGCTGGGGTTTTCAGGCTCTGAGGCTGTACTCCGTCCATGAGCCTCCTGTTTTCCCAGGTGTCAACTGAACCATGCTTTCTGATGATAGACTGGGGCAATCCCTTTCCTCCTCTGAGAAGCAAGCTGGTGCTATGCCAGTGTTTCCCAACAGGGAAATGCAGGAGAAGACGAGTCCCCACTGTGTGGTGGCTGCTGCACCTCTTGAGGGAGTGATGGATGTCTCTTCCCCAGACACTGCTAGGGCCTGTCTGCTGGTTGGCTTTCCCAGGCCCCTGCACACCTCCAGTTGTACTTTTGCAGCCACCAGCAAGATCTCCCAGCATCAGTCTCTGGCCCAGTGATGGATGCTGACAGCTGCCTGAACAGCCTGTGCAAGACTAGCTTATTTTCCTCCAAGGCTGATGCCTTCCAGATCTTGCTCCAAAGCCCTCTGTGAGCACTATGTTGAAACTTTCTCTGGAGCCCCACTGGTTGCAGAGGCAAGCTGAGCACGTCTGGCTTGTGTCCAGCTTGGACAGGACAAATGTTTGGAGCAAGGTCCTGAAGCATCCTAGTGGAGGCAGGCTGAGCTTGCTCTTGTGCTGAGATGCAGGCAGTGAGTCCTACCTTGCTCAGCTCAGTGGCGTTTGGTTCCCCAGGGAGGATAGGGTGCTTGCGGATGGTGTTGGGGAGGGAGAGAGTAGGGACAGGCCACAGCCACCCCAAGCAACAGCAGTCCAGCAGTAGGCACACTCATCCTGCCTCAACCAGCTACGAGGTTCTCTGAGGGCATGCTGGTGTGTCTGCAGGTGCAGGACCAGCACTGCACTCATCTCCTCCCAAAGCCTAAATGTGGGAGCACTGCATCACTGCAGAGCGCTGGGTGCTGCCAGGTCCCCATCTCTGCAAGCCCAGGTCAGGCAACCAACAGCAGGGTTGTCACTGGCATGTTGTGGCACAGAGCTGCTGGAGACCCCAAGCAGGCTGAGGTCCCACCAAGCAGTGTACAGGCATGCAGCTTTGAAGTCCAGCCTGAAGGTTTTCTCTCCTGGGCCCCAGGCTACCTGAAGGCCAGCCTGGGACACTTTGGAGTGGGGAGAAGCAGCTTTCCCAACAACTTGGAAATGTTTGGTGTGCCTCACCATCATGCTGCTAATGCTGAGCCACCATCACAGGCAGGCAGAGTGGGAAGAAAGAGGAGACAGCCAGATCTGTCCTCAGCACTGTGCCTGGGGTGTCTGTGGGATTACAAGTCCCGTGGTGCCCAGGAGAAGGTGTCTGTAGCCATGAAACAAGATCAGCCAGCTGTCCCAGCCATGATGGAGCTGGACCAGAACTAACTGACCTGGGGTTGCGTAAACCTCTAGTGACCCTGAGTTGGTCTGTCATGCCCCCTTCACACACCCTGACCCAGCACCACTCTGCTGCTGAACCCCTGCTCTTCTCTCTGCAGGCACTGTACGGCTCCATCAAGAATGAGAAGCTGCAGTGGGCCATGTGAGTATCCCTCCTGTGGGATGCTGCTGCTTGGCATTGGGTGGGGAGTAGGGTCATCCTGCCTCCTCCCTGCCACCACACCCCTGCCACTCCGGAGCACAGCCCTTCCTCAGAGGATTCATCGGCCGTGATGTTGCAGGGCGGGTACTCCTGCAAGAACGTGGGAGGGAAAAGGAGCTTGGGATGGGATGGGGCTTCAGGCAGCGTTCACCCAACAGCTGCCCTCGACACCTCCATAGGTTACCCCTTTCCATGCATGCCGAGAGAAGAGTGGGAGTGGACAGGTTCTGGGCGGGCCGTGGCTATGGCAGGGCCCCACAGGGTGCCCGCACCCTCGCCCACAGCTGCCATCTCCAGCAGCAGGAGCTGCAGCACCCGCGCTGCGGGGATTAATCAGCCCGGCGGTACCGCCAGCGCTGAGCCAATGCGCTCGGGCTGCTGCCATGGAGACGCCGGCAGATGCTGAGGGGTTTAATTAGCAGCGAGCAGGTCTGAGGGAGGGGGGAGGCAGCAGCTCTGGGTTCCCACATCTTCCTGCTGGGCGGGGGGAGCAGCACCAGTGCAGCCTGCCCGCAGCGCCTGCCCACAGCAGCCTGTCTGCAGCAGCCTGCCCGCAGCACAAGGGGCTGTGGCCTGCAGTGTGTGCCAGCAGGAGCCGCTCCTGCTCTGGGGCTGCCTGTGTCCTGCACACCCGGGCTGCCCTGAAGCCATGGGGTACAACCTGGGTCTCTCCTTGGGGCAGGGAGGTTCCCTTGTAGACCTTCTCTCCTGACAGCTGGGGACCTGAGGCCCTGTATGCAATAGTGCCAAGCCCTGGGATCCTCCGTGGCCCCTGACTTGTCAGCCTGACAAGTCCCAGCCCTGTCCAAAAAGGCTCTTTGCTCCCTGGGTCGGCCCCCACTCTGAATTGAGAGCAGACACCCCATGCCTTGTCTTTCCAGAGGCCAAGCAGCCCCACAGCTGCCTAAAGGGGTAGGGACATGGAAGCACAGCTGGGTTTGGGATGGTTGCCAATGGCTCAGCCTGGTCTGCTGCTCCTGGCCTCTCTTCCAGAAGCCATGCCTGGAAGTGGCACCAGCAAGTGGGAGGCTTGGTATTTACTGTCATCAGCAAAGTAACAAACCCTTCCCCACCCAAATTTGTACCTGACAGAGATGAGGAGGAGCTGAGAAAGTCCCTCTCAGAGTTGGCAGATCCCAACCCAAAGTCCATCAAGCGCATCAGCAGCTGCAGTAACCCCTTTCTGGACTTCTCCCAAGACTCCAGCATCGCCACCTACAAGCACGGACTGTTAGTGCGCAAGATCCACGCTGATCCAGACTGCAAGAAAAGTAGGTGCCTGGGTAGCCCACGGGAGGGACTTGGGGTGAGAGGGCACCAGTGAGCTCCAGAAACCCAATGGGGAGTGGAACTGCATCATCATACCAGCCTCCAGCATCAGCCCTCTGTGTCGCTGTGTTGTCTGGCTGGCTGCACCGACCATAATGCAGGCCGCAGGCTGGGAAGCCTGAAAGCCTCTCCCTGCCCATCCACCCCCCACCATCAGGACTTTGCAGAGGCTGAGATGGCAGTGGGAAGCAGGGAAGGTGGGGTGGTCTGCTCAGGGGATGCATCCTTGCCACGGGATGGCAGGGCTGAAGGAAGGTGTCCCATGATGGGGCAAACAAGCCTCACAGAGGGCTGCTGCTGCTTGGGCGCTGCCCGGCATGTTCACTGTTTTCACCATAAAATCTCCTCTAAGCCCTGGCTATCTAATGCCTCCTTGATCTGATTAGACACAGCCTCTCTCCAAAGCCAGCATTACCTGGCGGGCAGCACTGCCTCATCCTTGTCTCTGGACAAGGAAGCAGCAATGAAGCTGAGTGGAGAGGCAGGGAGCACAGCAGTGCCAGCCCCGGGGGGTGGCAGGCAACCCCTTTGCCAGCAGCACCATCTGCCAGCCATGCGGCCCGCACAGGCTCAGGTGCACGCAACAGCCCTGGCATGCTGCCCGTCCCTGGGGTGGGGTGACGTGCGTCGTGGCAGGGCTGGCTGGAGGATGGAGTTGGAGGGGGGATGACTTCCTCCCACTCAGTGCTGGGGCTGATGTCTGGATTACTCTCTTCTCCCTGGCAGCACCCCGAGGGAAGCGCAGCTGGAAGCCCTTTCATGCCATCCTGAAGGGAATGATCCTCTACCTGCAGAAGGTAGGCAGCATTTGGGGCCACCCACATCCATGCCAGGGGAAGGGATCATCCCCAATCCAGGGAGGGGATCATGGCAATCCCCACAGCAGTAAGAGGTGCTCCAGCATACGTTGTAAAGTGTGACCTAAGCAGACTCAGCACCATGCCTGCTTGAGTCGTTGTTTGGGCACCTGGTGGCATCCCTATTGCCAGGGTGCTCAGGTTCATCCTGGGCAGTGAAAGCAACTGCCAACTAAGGTTGTTACCACCTGTGTGTGGGTGCTTGGCTGGGGAGAAGGGAGGTATTGAGGTCTTTGCCCTGGGTGAAAGGGGTTGGGCTGCACATCCAGTCTTGTGCAGACACACACGCTGCCCAGCTGTGGGGCGGTGGGGAACAGCTGCTGTGCTCTTGCCAAGCCCATGCACCCGGGCTGTGCAGCTTCTCCCCACAAATCTAGCATAAACTGGAGGCAGAGCCTGCAGCAGCCTGATGGGGAGTGATCTTCAGGCCCCACCACTGCCAGTGACTGCCTGAAGTTCTGGCATCCTTGTATATCTGCCTTATGGTGGGGTGCATCCCTAAGCTGTGTCTGAAGTGCCCCATGATTTACAGGAGGAGTATAAGCCAGGGAAGGCACTGGCAGAAGAGGAGCTGAAGAACGCTATTAGCATCCACCATTCACTTGCCACACGGGCGTCTGATTACAGCAAGCGACCCAATGTCTTCTACCTCAGGACAGCTGACTGGAGAGTCTTCCTCTTCCAAGCACAGTGAGTCCCCCAAGATCACTGGCTGCACCCCATGCTGAGGCACAGGGGCTTGTTGGACAAGGGTAGAGGGTGAGATGGAGCTTAGGGCTACATTGCTTTCCGGTCGTGGCCCTTTCTGGAAGGAAAGGGACCCAGTGTTAGTGCTGTGCTTTGCCCAGCTTCTCTTCTTCCCACCTTGCTGGGCTTATGATGGCCCAAGTCACTGGGAGCAGAGTCCCAGGTACTGTGGTTGGCCAGGGTCAGGCCTGGGAGACCTGCATCTTGTCTGCAGGGAGATCCCTCTGCCTGTGACACACAGATTAGATCCCATCTGTGGTTTGACCTTTCTCCCCAGGAACCCTGAACAGATGCACTCGTGGATCACACGCATCAATGTGGTGGCAGCCATGTTCTCTGCACCCCCCTTCCCTGCAGCCATCGGCTCACAGAAGAAGTTCAGCCGCCCGCTGCTGCCTAGCTCCTGTACCAGGCTGTCCCAGGTAGGCCATGGTGTGGGGGCAGCCAGGAGCATGAGACAGAAAGACAGACCCCCTGGATCTGCTAAAGTTCTGTCCCTTCCAGAGGGACAGAGCAAGAAAAGATACAGAGCAAGGAGGTGCTGAGGGTGGGAGCAGACAGGGAGGTCTTGTTCCTGGCACTGGCCATGAGAGACAGGTGATGGTTAGATGGTGGAGGAGAACATGGTCCTCTACCGTGGCTTGCAGGATCCTGCCAGGGCTGGGACCTTGAAAGGCGACCGGCTGGGAGGATTAGCTGGTGGCTGTACGTGCCAGTGCCGTTATTCAGAGAGCACAAAGGATTAAAAAAACCCCACCAACCTAGTTTTATAGGGGATTAAATTTTTCTGCTTTAAGACTACAGCCAGCCCCTCTCAAGGCAGGAGCAGATTGCCCCCAGGAGCCTGTGCTTTTGCCTGCCATTTAAAAAGAAAAAAAACCCAAAACAACAATAAAACAAATAACAAACCCAGGAGCAGGAGCTGAGATCCTGTCTGGACCTAGGAGAGGAAAAACATATTCTGGCTCCACCCCCAGCCCTGGCTCACACTGCCTGGGGAGCGGGGGGTGCAGAGCAGAGGGCAGAGTGGTGAAGTGACACGGTGCCACACTTGTCAGGAGGAGCAAGTGAAGAGCCACGAGACCAAGTTCAAGACAATGTCAGCAGAACTGCTGGAGCATCGCTCCTCACTGCCTGAGAAGAAGGTAAAGGGCAAGGAGTATGAGGAGCTGAAGCAGAAAGAAGAGTACCTGGAGTTTGAGGTGAGCTGAGAGATACACCCCCTCCCCCCCCCACACCCTCTGCCCACCTGACTGATGGGATCCCCTCACTTCCTCCCCCCCATGCCCATTGGCTGAATTGTGCTTTGCCACTGCTGTGGTCCAGGCCCATGAGCATCCCCCCAGCCTGAACTGTTGGCTGGAGTGGAGGGACTCTGGGATGCTGGCTGAGGGACAGTGGCCAGCTCGCTGACCCCTCTCTCTGCTACACTGTTCCCCCCAGAAATCCCGCTATGGCACCTATGCCATGCTGCTGCGGGCCAAGCTGAAAGCTGGCTCAGAGGACCTAGCAGCGTTCGAGTCCACCCTGTTTGATGCAGCAGGGGGAGAGGACGATGGCTTGAAGAAGTCCCACTCCAGCCCCTCTCTCAACGCAGAGCCCTCCACCGTGGCCACCAAGGTGAAGCGCAACGTCTCGGAGCGCACCGGCCGCCAGCCGCCCGGCCACCCCCACAAGTCATAAGCGAGGGGCATCAGCTGCCTGTGCTGCAGCTCCATTCCTGCCCTCCCCCAGCACGGGTGGAGGCCGTGTGCTCACCGAGGCCCTGCATGAGTCTACCCGGCTGTGGTATGAGGTGGAGGGGGAGGGGGGTGGGGAACAGCCCTTCCCTGACTGCCAGCACCAGCCATGCAGGGCCACAGCCCCTCTGCTGGAGACGGTAGCAGAGCAGGACGTTCCCCAGTCCTTGCCCGCAGGAGCTGCTTGCACCGTTGGCCCCATCAGACTCATTCCTGTCACTATCCTGTATTTGGCTGCAGGACACAGTCCCCCCATCACGGGGAGGTGGCAACAACTGAAATCCAGCCACTGGGCTCAATTCTTCAGTGGTTAAAATAACCAGAAAGACAAAAAAATGCAGCAAATCAAAGCCAGCGGCCGCTTCTCCAGATCCATTGTGCCATGCCGAGGGGGGGCAGACAAATGGTATCCAGCCCTGTTCTGTCCCCTCCTCTGGGGCTGGTGGCCATGGGAGCCAGGGCAAGGGCATCTGGTCACCTCCCTGCCACTCCAGTCACCTCTGCACCCTCCCTGCTTTCTTACAACTTTTGAACGTTTTTTGTGATACAGTTTTGCACTTTTTAGTACCAGATTGAGCTGACCACCAGGGAGAGTTTTTTGGGGCTACTTTTGATGCTTTTTGGGAACTGTTTAAAGAAACAAAACTGTAAACCCAGCCATGTCCTGTAGGCACTGCACTCTGTGGGGAGGAGGTTTTTACACAGACCCAGCTCCCCACTGCAGCAAGCTGAGCACGGGCTCCTGCGTGTGCTGCTGCCTGCTCCCCCACCCTGCTCCAGCACCAGCAACCCTTCAGGGAGAGAACCCTGGTGCTGCTGGCACCAAGGAGCCAGCCATGAGAGGGCAGCACCCATTGCTGCGCTTGTGGCCGCGTGTGAGGGCTGATGTGCTGGTACTTCATGACCCACCCAACAGCCCGGACCAAGGCCCCGTTTGCACTGCCTGGGTGAGAGTATCGTATCCAGGGCATGTTGGGCAGCAGCCTGTAAATACTGACAGGGGAGATGACCCCTGAAGCCATGGTTGACTTGGGGGGGTTTCATTGCCCTGGGGGCCTGGCATGGTCCAGAGCGTTTTCCTTCCCCTGCCACTTCTCCAACTCATGGCTGGGGCCTTGGAGGTTGCCAACAAAGCCCCTTCCACAGTGCTGTGAGGTCCTTGTGCTGCTGCAGTGGTGGCATAGCCCCTTCTTTGGTCAAGGGCTCCCTTCTTGCCAAGGTGAGAGACAGGCTGAGGCAGTCCCCACCACCAGGGTGGGTTGGAGGATGCTTGTCCAGAGCGATGTGCTGGTGGTGAGGCACGGCTGCAGGAATGCGCAGAGATGGGTCCAGGGACAGTGCAAGGGCTGTGGGTGGGGCTGGCACACGCTGTTCCCGGCCACCTGGGACCGGGCTGATTTCAGCACTGACTTTGCGAATGTGTCAAACTTTTTATTCTGCTCTTTTGAGTCTATTGCAAAAAAAAAAAAAAAAAAAAAAAAAAAAAGGAAAAACAATCCACCCCTTCGCCCAAAGGGCGTGGGGAGGAGACAAAACCTTTTGCACCTTCTTCTCTCGGTTATTGAAGTAAAACTTGCTCTTCACTTCTTGTGTGCACTGTGGTTTCTTCCCCGTGGCTGGGGACAGCCCTGGCAGGGAGGGATGCTGAGGAGGGCTGGCAGCTGCCTCCTTGCTGCCAGGCTCCCAGCCCCAGGCAGGGCTCAGGGGGGTTAGTGCCCACCGGCTGAGGGCCAGGGCTGGAGGCAGGGAGGGCAAAGGCTAATGGAAACTATGTCCCTTTATTCAGAAGAGGGACCATTAAATAAGAGCAGAGAGGGGCAGGAGCCAACTGCATCCTGTCTCCAAGTCCAGGCAGCGGGAACTCAAGTCCAGAAGGCACTTTGTGTGGGCAGGGTAGGGTGGGGGGGCACTGCAGCCCCCCTGGGTGGGTGTGGGCATTGCTGGCCCCTCAGTGCACCTGTGGCTGCTGGCTGTGGGGCAACTCAGCCCCTGGCCCCGGCTTCAAGGCCAGTGTGGGCGCCTGCTCCTCCTCCACTGACTCACTGCCATAGGCACTGTCTTCCTTTAGCTCTGCAAAGCAAGTCACAGGTGGTGTCAGTGATGAGGTGTCAGGTGGGCAGCATGGACAGCCCTTGCCAGCCCCTTGCTCCCATACCTGTGCTTTGCAGCTTCTCCAGTGCCTCGGTTTTGTGGAGCATCCTCACAGCCTTGCGGAGCCCCATGGAGTCCAGTGCCTCCAGCAGGCCCTCGAGGCTGCCCCCCGCCAGCTGCAGAGAAAGGACAATAAGCAGGGCCAGTGGCCTGACAGGCAGGGGGGAGAGGGGCACCCAGGCCAGGCACTGACCTCGTAACTGCGCAGGAGGCTGATGCTGGGTGAGGGGGTGTCCTTGTAGGTCTCCACCAGGCTGCAGAGCCCCAGGCGCTTGGCCAGCTCAATCCAGTCCGATCCACGGCAGTCCTGGTTCAGCAGCTGCTCCAGCCCCTGCAGTGCCTCACTGTCCAGCGACAGGACCTTCCCTGCATGGGAGAGGAGCCTCCATCAAACGGTGCCCATCCTCACTGCCAGGAAGGTAATGCTGTGCCCAGGTGTGGTGTCTTTGGAGAGGGAAAAGGGGCTGCTCACCTGGCTGGGGGGCAGCAGGCAGGTCTGCCTCGGGGCCCTGCTGGGAGGCCTGCAGCAGGATCTCCCGAACCTGCAGATACACATGGATGTCAGCATCCTCCAAAACACTGGCTCACCATCCCCCCCCCATCTCCTCCCTGTGGCTGTCCCTGGTACTCAAAGGGGCACAGGCACCGTAGCAGGAGCATCTCTGATGGAGCTCTGCCCCATGTGTGCTGTGGCCTTCACAAAATGCTCCCGGGGGTTTGTCCTGCCACAGCACACACCTTCTGGCTCCGAGTCAGGTCCAGGGGCGTGTGGCAGCGGCGCTGCCTGTGCCCTGCCTGACCATGACCATACACAGGGGACTTGGGGCTGGTGCCACATTCCATGGCCAGTGCCGGCTCCCCCAGCTCCATGGCCAGTTCCTGCTCTTCAGAATCAGCGTCTGTGTCACTGCTGGCCTCTGATGAGGACGGGCTCACCGGCTCGTCATTCTCACACAGTACATCTGCACCTGTTGAGGAAGAGTAGACTGAGCCCCCAGAAGGGAAGGTGGCCCCCTGGTGCTAGCAGCGAGGGCTGCAGGGAGGGGAAGGGAGAGGCGTGAGGACAGCACCTTACCAGCTTTGAGGAGCAGTTTGGTGAGGGTTGGGGAGCCCAGGCCAGCAGCCAGGTGCAGAGGGGTGTTCCTGGCAAAAGTCCGTCTGTTGACATCTGCTCCAAGCTATGGAGAAAGGCGTGAGGCTGTGAGGATGGTCTACCTGGGCACTGCCCACCCTGCTCCCTGTCACCCTAAAACCACAGACATCCCCCCACTTCTTCCAGAGCCCTGTAAGAGGATGCACCCCACCCCCCATCCCACAGCCACAAATCCACCATCCCTTCCTGTACCTTTTTCACCAGGTGGGTGGCCATGTTCAGGTTCTCCATCTCCACAGCCAGGTGCAGGGGGGTCCTCCCACCCTGCCTCTCCACTGCATTCACATCTGCTCCCTTCCTGACCAGCAGGTCCAGGCAGGCCAAACTCTTTGCCTTCACAGCCAAATGCACAGGCAGGAGGCCTGCAACAGAGGGAAAGGCTCAGCAGCCCTCTGTCTGAGCCTGCAGCAGCAGCACCAGGCCCCTGACCATTGTATCCCAGCCCCACTCACCATGGAAATTAGGCAGACGGAGCAGATAAGGGGTAGCTGAGCCCAGGTGGGTCAACAGTGTCTTCAGCATCTCTTCATCGCCAGCCTGGAGTGCCAGGTGCAGCAAGGAATTGCCATAGCGGTCCAGCAAGGTGGGGTCAGCACGGGCTTGCAGCAGGAGCTGCACCACTTGGGGCTGCCTGGTGATGACTGCTAGATGCAGGGGTGTCTGCAGGACAATAGCACCCTTTCAGCAAGAGAAGCTGAGTCCTGCACCATTGGCCTTGCCAGCGTGGCTGCACCATAATCAGCCCTGTAGCCTCCCCTCAGCAGGGGCAGCAACAGGAGCTCCCAGGAGAACTGGCTGCTCTGGGAAACATGTACCTGCTGCAGGTTGTTGGAGATGTTGATGATCTGCTGGCTGGGGATGCTAACGGTGACCTCAATCAGCTGCTTGATCACGGCTGTCTGCTCATGGATAATAGCGAGGTGCAAAGGCCTGCAGAGAGAGCAGCATGGCTCCTGGCTCAGCTATAAGTTTATTCTTTAGGTCCTTCCATCCCCCACACTCCCTCCCCATAATGGCTCTGACAGCTGACAAGGCTCCCATACTCTCCTTCCAAAGCCCTCATGCACTCACGTGTCTCCATTCTCGTCCTGCGATGCGGCCAGGTGCCTCTGGACTGCCAGCAGCATGCGGGGGTCAGCCGTGACTGAGTAATCGAGCAGAGCATGAGCGTTGCGACGGGCCAGTGCCAGCATCCACAGCTGGCACAGCTGAGCTAGGGTCCAAAGCAGGATGTCACCACCAGGAACAGCAGCACTGGACAACTTCCTTCTTCCCCTCTCGAGGCACAGAGGAGAGTGGCATGTGGCCCCAAAAGGTCTCCATCCTGTGCCACCCCTCCCAAGTGATGCCTCCCAGCCCTCCCCCCAGCCCAGCCCCCCCGTCCCATCCCGTTCGAGGCCCTTGCAGTACGGCTCCTCCGCGGGTGC
>JANHGL010007330.1:23534-35515 GCA_024611195.1 Ceyx melanurus | reverse complement strand
GATGGGTTTCCCAGCCCCTTTTGGAGCTGGGGGGCTGCGGGCCTTGGGTCAGTTGTGCCCTGACAGTGCTGGGGGATGATTGACTCCATGAGCTGAAAGGTCTCTGCCAACCAGAATGATTCTGTGATTCCATTCTATGATTCTTCATCTCCCTGCAGTATTTTAATTCCCCTTAATCCTTCTCCTTCCATAGGTCTCTGCAGCATCCCCCTCTCTGTCCCTGAGCAGCCTGACTGGGATGGAAACCATCCCTGAGCAAGTGACAGCACAGACGATGCCATGGGCTTGTGGCAAACTCAGGCTGGTACCATCTGGGGCAGTTCCTGATCTCCACACCCCCAGCTGATGCCTGAGCTGCAGGAATTTCGGGTGCAGGGGCCCAGGGTGTCACCAGCAAGTGAGGGATCAGCTCCATCTCCTGCCAGGATTGTCCTCCCTGAGCTTTGCACCCCCCAAGCTGCCAGCGCCCTCCCTGCTCCATTTGTTCCACACCATTTGAAGCCATGAAGTGTGAAGTTTAGTACCCAGAGTTTTCAAAACCCAGCATTTTTCTACAAGCTCTGATCCTAGTACAAGCCCCAGGACTGTTAATGTGCAAGATTTTTCCATGGCCACCAGTGCTGCAAACCCTGTCCTGGGCTGAGCAGAAGCAATAAAAGCTGGTTACAGACACAAAGCCTGTGGAGAGACAACACCCAGCAGCAAAGCTGCGGAGTCTTCCCTGGGAAATGGGCTTTGAAACAAGGTGCTTTTCTTCACAGCCTTAAGGAAATGTAAAGAAACAACGAAAATCCAAACAAACAAATGTAAAAAAGCCAAACAAGCCAAAATAAACCTAAACAAAGAAAAACCCAACAAGCCAAACCCAACCCAAACGTGGTTTTTTTAAAGGAGAAAAGCTTCTGTAGGGGTTTATTGGCTGGAGAGATTTCTAGCCCCTCAACTACCCGTGCTCTCTGACAGCCAGCTGTGGGTACCACCGGAGGATGCACAACTCAAAGGCGTTCCCCCCCCCCCCCCCCAACTCTGGTGCTGCTGACAAAGCTGATGCCCCCGCAGAGGGGGGCAGGGGAAGGGATGGGATCAATTCTGGTGCCAGGCTCGGACCAGTTGATGATGAATAAACTTTGGTGGGAAGCCCTTTACAGGGAGAACAAGAGGTGGTTATAGAACAGAGATTCTCAGAGAGAAACTGAGAATTTCTTGTCCTGCTCTGGCTGCTTTTTAATGTGTTTTTTTGTTGTGGGTTTTTTTTTTCCTGCTGTGTAAGTCTTTTAAGACTGGGAAAAGCTTTGGGGCTCAGTTTGATTTGTGTCAGCGTGGGGCAGGAGAGCTGCAGCAGATCGAAAAACTCAATGGTGAGGTGGTGGTTGGATCCAGCTCCTCTGAACCCCACGGCTGGAGTGGGAGAGAGGGGCAGGGAGGGTGCTGGGGGTTCACACACCCCAACCCCTCACTGAGGAACTCCTGATCCCTCTTCCTGGGAAGGGGGCAAGGCCAGGGTTACATCCAGCATAGAGGGGGATAAGGAGCTTCTGCCTAACCTCAGGAGATTCTAAGGACCCCAATCAGGGTTTTTTTTCTCCCACGAAATTGCTCCCACCTTGGGCCACAGCTTTAAAAGGAGCTTGGGGGTGGAGGCATTATTCTGGAGGGGAGGGTTTGTGGGATGCTGCAGCCATAGTGTGCAGGGAGCTGATCCCTGTCCTGCCCTTCCCAAAAGGCTCAGCTTTCTGCTCAGCACCAGCACTGTGGGTCACCAACCCCCCAGGATGTGCCACTTCAAGCCTCGAGGTCTGAGTTTGTGCAGTTGAGATGTTTGGAATCAAAGGGGTGAGGTGGGTGCTGGAGATGCCAAGAAGCTTGGGGACATGTTTCCTCTCTAAGCACCCCTAAGGAAAGCCACACTGGGGGGTTGGGACCTCCTGAATGTGGGCACTTGGTGCCCTGGGGAGTGATGAGTGGGAAGCAGTCCTGAGAGCCTGGCAGGGAGTTTCTCACCCCCTTGGAGGCTTTGTCAGCAGCTCTGGCTCCACTCCAGGGAAAGACTTTGGTCCAGGGGCTGCTGGTGGCACTGGGCAGGGCATCTGTGGGCTGGACACCCTCCAAGCTGCTGGGGTGGGAGGGCACAGTTCATGTTATGGATATAAAAGGGATTAACTGGATGTGTTGTTGATCTGTCCTAAGGCTGGGCAGGGTGCTGGGCATCCTGGGCCTCTCCAGCCTGTTTGTTCTCTCTGACACTTTGCTCTCCATGCATGCGAGGTCTCCTCTAACACAGCTCTGGCCTCTTCCAGGACTGACCTTGAGGAGGAACCCGAAAGATGCAGCCGAGTGTAAAAATGAATCATCTGGTGAGGAAGAAAAGGAGAAGCTCTGACTGAAGGCACCAGCCCTGGTCGTGCTGCCAGCGGGGCAGGGCAGTGGGCAGCAGGGACCGGGCAGTGCCAGGGTTCGGATGGAGCATCTTCTCCCACAGATGTCCCTGCCTGGTGGTCGCCCCTCACCCTGCTCTGCTCCTGCTCTGTGAACCTTTCCTGCCTGGGAGAAGCTGGTGCCCCCAGCCGAAAATGAGACGTTTCCAACCCAGCTGGCTCCTGCTCTGCGTGGTGGCTGCCACCGCCATCCCCATCGTCCCCTGGAAGGTCAAATGCCCACCTCAGTGCGTCTGCCAGATCAGGCCGTGGTACACCCCGCGCTCGGTGTACCGGGAGGCTGCCACCGTGGACTGCAATGACCTCTTCATCTCCACCGTGCCCGAAGATCTGCCCGAGGGCACCCAGACCCTGCTCTTGCAAAGCAACAACATCGCCAGGCTGGAGCAGAGCGAGCTGGACTATCTCAGAAACCTCTCGGAGCTGGACCTGTCTCAGAACAGCTTCTCTGATGTGTGGGACTTTGGTCTGAAGAGCATGCCCCAGCTGCTCAGCCTGCACCTGGAGGAGAACCAGCTTTCGGAGCTGCCCGATGGCAGCTTCCCCGGGCTGGGCAACCTGCAGGAGCTCTACCTGAACCACAACCAGCTCCGCAGGATCGCTCCCCATGCCTTCTCCGGCCTGGGCAGCCTGCTGCGCCTCCACCTCAACTCCAACCTGCTGAGGACGGTCGACAGCCGCTGGTTCCAGATGCTCCCCAGCCTGGAGATCCTCATGATCGGGGGTAACAGGGTGGATGCCATCTTGGATATGAACTTCAGGCCCCTGGCAAACCTGCGGAGCCTGGTTTTGGCTGGGATGAACTTGAGGGAGATCTCGGACTATGCGCTGGAAGGGCTGAGGAGCCTGGAGAGCCTCTCCTTCTATGACAACAAGCTGGTCAATGTCCCCAAGCGGGCGCTGCAGCAAGTTCCTGGCCTCAAATTCCTGGATCTGAACAAAAACCCGCTGCAGAGGGTCAAGCAAAGCGACTTCACCAACATGCTGCACCTCAAAGAGCTGGGGCTCAACAACATGGAGGAGCTGGTGTCCATAGACCAGTTTGCCTTGATCAACCTCCCCGAGCTGACCAAGCTAGACGTGACCAACAACCCCAAGCTGTCCTTCATCCACCCCAACGCCTTCCACCACCTTCCCCAACTGGAAACCCTCATGCTCAACAACAACGCCCTAAGTGCCTTGCATAAGCAGACGGTGGAGTCCCTGCCCAACCTGCAGGAGATCAGCATCCACAGCAACCCCATCCGCTGCGACTGCGTCATCCGCTGGGTCAACAGCACGGAGACCCGGATCCGCTTCATCGAGCCCCAGTCCACCCTGTGCGCCGAGCCCCCCGACCTCAAGAGGAGGCACATTCGGGATGTCCCCTTCCGGGAGATGACGGACAGGTGCCTGCCTCTCATCTCCACCAAGAGCTTCCCCTCCCACGTGGAGGCGGCGGATGGTGACGACGTCTCCTTGCATTGCCGAGCTCTGGCGGAGCCCGACCCGGAGATCTACTGGGTCACCCCTTCGGGGGTGAAGCTGATCCCCTACGCGGAAGACGGGAGGTACAAGGTGCACCCCGAAGGGACGCTGGAGATTCAGGGGGTGTCTGCTGGGGAGGCCGGGCTGTACACCTGCGTGGCTCACAACCTCCTGGGGGCAGACACCAAGAGCGTCAGCGTGACCGTCAACCACTCCTTCCCGCTCGGCGAGGACGGCCTGGAGCTGGTGGTGGCAGATGTCCAGGTCTACCACATCCTGGTCGCCTGGAAGCCACGTCTCAACACCATCTCCTCCAACCTCACCTGGTCCAGCTTCTTGCTTAGCTCCAATTTGGACGTGACCAACGTGGCCCGGATCCCCACGGGGACCCACACGTACAACATCACCCGGCTCCACCAGGACACGGAGTACTGGGCTTGCCTCCACGTGGCCTTTGTAGACTCTCAGGCCAAGGTGGCTTGTGTGAATGCCAGGACTAAAGAGGCCACCCAACGCTACCAGCTCCTGGAGGGCAGGCAGAACCTCCTGACTGTGCTGGTCCTTGGCCTCCTGCTCCTTGCCGCCGGCCTCGTTGCTCGCTATGGCATCGGGGCAGAGCCCGGGCAGCTGCTCCAGGGTGGCACAGCCGTGCGTGTGGTTTATCCCCCCCTTGCCCAGCCCTGGGCTGGGAGGCAGCCAGGGGGGCAGCTCCTGGCCGTGGAGGTGCAAGCAGCTCCCCTGGACTGCTGAAGGCTGAGGCAGTTGTGGGGCTGACCCTGGGGTGGGGTGGTTTGGGGGCGGGGGGGAGAAAGTATTTTTTACCAAAAAAACCCACAAACTAAACTACAAAACTGAACAACAACAACAACAAATACAACAAAAAAGGATTTAATGGACTCGACCAAGAGTCGAAGCGTCGTGGCAGGTGGAGGGGAGTGGAGCTGACCATGGGGCTTCCAGAGCTTCTTTGTGGTCCTGTGAAGGGTCTGGATCCCTGTGCAGGGTCTGGATCTGGGCATGGCTCCCAAAAGCACCCGCCGGGCAGCCGGGAGGGCTCCAAGCCTGAGGGGGACGATGCCCTGAGCGGATGAAGAGCCATAGAGATGATCAGCAGATCACCCCTTCCCCACACCCCCTCCCCCCAGCACCCCGAGACACCCCAGCGGCGGCGGCGAAGGAGCTGGACGTTTTCTGTCTTGGAAATACAAGAACAGCAACAACAAAAAAGGCCTTTCCCTTTGGGATACACGTTCTGCTTTTGTTTCTTTGATTTTATTTGTATTTTTTTTGAGCACTCAGATAATCAGCCCCAAACCCACCCCCAGCACCGTCCCCCTGCCCCGTCCTTTGCTCACTGCCTGTTGGCTAGAGGGAGAGGAGGGAACCTGGGGCAAAAGACCCAAAAATGATGATGGTGACACATCCCTGTGAGGCCAGGTGGCTTCTGCCAGAGCTGAGGGGATCCTGCAAGTGTAATCTCAAGGTGATTTTGTAAACTTTTGTGGATAATGTGAAACAGAAAAAGAAAAAAAGAGGGAAAATGGGACGAACGGAGGGGTGGGAGTAGTTGGGGGTGGGGGGTGGGGGAGGAAGTTCTTGCTTTACTTCTTTTTGTATAAAACCAAACAAAAAAAGCTATCTGTTGTATGCTGGTATGCAGCTGGAGGGCTTGGAGGGAGGAACCCCTCACTGCAGGTCTTGGGGGGCTCTGCAGGACAGTCCCTGTGTGACAGCAGCTCCTGGACCCACTCTGTGCACATAGCAGGGGGGTGTGTGAGGGGAGAGTGGGTGCAAAACCTGCTCTCCTGGGATGTTGCCACTTTTTTCTCTGATAAGTAATTAAAGCTGCAAAGGAAAGGGAGAGGTGGGAAGCACCAGTGGATACCCCCCCCAGGGCTGTGCTAAACCAAGGGGTGTGGTGACCCAAATGCTGAGGCTCGAAGGAACCCTTCGATGGACCCAGTGCTGCCCCCTCCCTGGGTAAGGTGAAGAAGCCATCCCCTTGCTTGAGCCTAAACATCATCCCTGCTCATCAGCAGTGAGGACTTTGGGGTTGGTTGAACTGTAACCCCAAATAAAATGTGCCTTTTATCAACACAGACACGGCCCCAAGAGACCCCGGGGCAGCCCGTGCTGTGGGTGGGGGTGCACACAGAGCCCGGCCAGCACCTCCATCAGGGGTCCTTCCATGGGGAAAAGGACCAAGAAAACCCATCACAGCCAGACCTTGGGGGTGATGGAGGTGATGGGGTGCAAGAAACACCCCCCCATGCAGATTGGTGCCCCTGGGGTGAAGCTGCTCCGGCCAGGGCTGGGAGTAGCAAAACCCTGATGTGGCAAAAAGCTGCTTGAACTTCTCATTCATCTTCCAGCCAAGGTGAGATCCTTCCCTGCTGGATAAGCTCTGCTCAGCCAGGCACACGGAATGGCCACTGCTCCTTTGCTGGGTAATGATTTTGGAGGGTAATGGTCCCCACTGGTCCCAGTTCAGAGCTCCAGTGCTGCTCACCAGAGCACATTGACACATGCTCAGCAGCCAGTGGGATCTTTGGGAAGGAAGTTAAGGGCAGGCTCCAATATTCTGCTGAATGAGTCCCGATCTGCTTTGACTATTGGGCTGCAGAGCCCTGACCCCTCTGGGGTGTTTGGCCCTCAGTGGCTGCAGGCTCAGGGGCTGAACCAGCCTTTTGTGCAGCAGGGAAACTGAAATGCAACCTCTGTTCCCTGTGGTTCAGCTACAATGGTGCTGGGAATGGCTGCTGAGAAATTCCCCTGGTGTAAAAGTGATTTAACCCTGCCCAACCCTGAGCCCCGGGAAGCAACCACATCTCCCATCCCCAGTACATCCCTCTCCCTGCAAAACCCCCTGGCAGCTCCCAGGAAAAACAAGGACAGGGTAATTTTGTAGGTGTGGAGAAAAAGCCTCTTTGATCACAGGTCTCATGGCTGCTGCTGCCACGCTGGGCTGGGAGGTGAACTCTAAGAATTGCCCCCTCTAAAAGCAACGCCCGCAAAGCGGAGATTAAGATGGGAGGGGCACACAAATAACCGGCTTCCCTTTGAAATGGGGGGGGGGGGTCAGAGGAGCTCTGTGCAGTCCATTCAGAGGGCCACCCACCACCGTGGGACTCAGTCCCCTGCACCCAGTGCCCCAGGGTGGGTGCTCCAGCCCAGGCTCCAAACCAAAATCACCCCTCCAATGCCTCAAAAGAGGAGTTTTGCTGTGAACTGCTCCTACCCCTCCCCTTCCTCCAAGCTGAGAGCACTGTAGGTGCCTCATACACTATTTATTGGTGCTGTTATTTATTATTAAAGCACCAACCAGCTTTTCCTGGGTGCTGCTCATCCAGCCAAAAATGATCCTCGCCGGATGAGTTACAGCAGCTGCAAAGTTTGACAGGGCTCGTGATGGGGACTCAGCTCATCCTCTGCCTGGGGGCTGGATTCTACACCCAGGGAGGCTTTGCTGGGTTTATTTTGGGGTACCAGGCAGGGGGGGAAAGGTTTTTTAGGCACAACAAGATCTTATTGCACCTTAAATTGCCTTCAAGGGGGAGCAGCCCTGGGGGGACGGGGGGAATTGCTCCACAGGGTCTCAGCTCCCAGCCCAGGATGTGGCAGGAATCAGAGAGCAGCATCTGAGGAGGATGCTCTTGAGTAGAGGGCTCTTTAACCTGCCCCCCAAAGGCACAGCAAGAGCCAGGGCAGCTCAAATTAGAAACAAGATGTTGTTTGGGGGTTTTTTAAGCAGCAGAAATGATGAAGCAGCTTTCTTGGCAGCAGGAGCAGGAGGCTCCTTTTCCGAGCACCACACAGGGATGCAGCTCTCAAGGAGATGCTCTAGTGAAAAGCTTCCCAAACTTCTCAAGCCCAAGAGACTGTCACCAGCACCTGACACCCCTCCTGGCTGCTGCCCAGCCCAGTGGGGCGGAGGGTGAGCAGGGGTGGCCTCTGGCACCTCCTGGTCCTTCCCCTTCATCCAGCTGGACTGTCAAGGGCTCCTCCAGCCTGTCCTATCAGGTCTCACCCCCAGGCACTGGTTTCTCTCCCAGAAATTGCTCTTTCGTGGCTGTTTGTCAGGTTTCATTTCAGGAGAAATTTACATTTCTTTTTATCACCTTCACTTCGAGGAGAGCAGGAAAAAGTTCTCATTTCTGCTTCATCTGCCCTCCACCCCTCCTCCTCCTCCTCCTCAGTGCAAACAGCATCGTGGATCTCATATGCAACTGAGCTTCTCTCAACAAAGCCACCAGAGAACATTGCGTGCCAGGCTCTATTTTAAGCACCTAATAAAACTGATTTTTGTTTTGGAGTGGCTCCATCACCGTGTCCTTCTTTTGCAGAGCCTTTGGATCTGCCAAGGGCCCCATGGAGGAGAAGCCCCATCCTCAGCACCCATCACCGGGCTGTCTGTCTGTTTGTCTGTCCCTCTGCCTGCACCCAAGGCTTCCAGGCTCTGGGAGGAGGGTGCCAGGCAGGTATTTATTAGCTCATTAGAGAATCAAATCAGGTGGTGGCTCCTCCTCTCTCCTGCATTCTCTCAAAACATGATTTCAATTAAACCACCCCAGCTCCCTGGGAAATGTCAGCGGTGTTCTCTATCCATATGCATGATGCCATTAGGATGGAGCAGGTGCAGCTTTCAAAAGCCTTGTGGAAAATCTCCCTGTCAATCTCCAGGGGAAGCAGCTCTCCTTCCAAATGCTTCAGCACTTCTCCCCCTCCCTCCTTTCTCACTGGGGAAACTGAGGCAGCTTAGTGACTTACAGTCCTCGGTTGCTTGTCCTTGTTCTCTTTTTTTCCTGCCAAGCACAGGGTCAAAAGAGAAGCATTTCTTTGCCCTTTCCACCCAGAAGTCACCAAAGAAAGGGAGCAGCAGCAGAGGCAGGAGACCCAGGGGAGAAATGATTGCAGCTCATTTATTTCCCTGTTGCCTTTTCCAGCCTCTCTGAGCTGAAGCAGCTCTTGCCCCCTGCCAGAGCAGCCCGGCAGGGCCAAGGAAATGAATTCAGCTGCATTCAAGTGGCAATTGAGGCTCAAATCAGGCTGATGGAAAGCAGCAGGGCAGAGCTGGTGGCACAAGGTTGGGTTGGAGCAGCACGAGGCTAGAAAAGCTCTGACCTCCAGCTGTTCTCCCAGCTCTGCTTGGCTGTGGGCAGCTCTTGCCATCCTGCACTGCTGGGCAGGGTTTTGGGCACCCCCTTCTCCCTTCCCAGCATTGGCTCTTCTCCCCTTGGCTGAGCCATCCATAGGGGGTGAGGCTGTGGCTTGAATTTGTCTCTGGAGGAGTGAGGATGTGGAGATGAGCAGCAGCAGCACAGGAGACATCAGTGATGCCAACAGGCTACTGGTGCTACTGGTGAGAGGTGGGTGTTTGCTGCTGGCCACCAGCTCTGCTCATGCTGCCAGTGCCAGGAAGGCTTAAATAAGTAAGAAATTGGTGTCAGTTTTGGGTGTTTTGGGTCTGGCCTCATGGGAAGCTGTGCTACCCCAGGGCAAGAGGTGGAGCACCCTGCTCCCATCCCAGGGCCAGCTCCCAGTGGGATGTGTGGGGCACCCCTGGTACCCTCACTGCTCCTAAGTCATCCAGTAAATATTAATGAGGTGGGAAAAGGGGCAGAACCGGTTTGGGAGGGTTGCATGGGTGAAATGGGAAGAGAGCTGGGAGCAGGGAGGGGCTGACAGGGCTTGTGCTGATGGGAAATGATTATTGGTAGGGAATGAGAAGGCAAAGCCCAGTTTGGTGGTGGCAGGAGCAGTGCAGGAACCAGTGGGGCTGTTGTGGGATGAGCAGGACCCTTCTCAAAGTGGTCCATGGTGGGGGCTATCCCCAGGATTGGATGAGATCCTGAGGAATGATGGTTTTGGTGTTAATGGAATAATAGTAATGGTTTGAAACTGCAAGAGGGTAGATTTAGATTGGAAATAAGAAGGAAATTCTCCACTCTGAGGGTGGTGAGACCCTGAACAGGTTGTCCAGGGAAACTGTGGATGCTTCATCACTGGATGTGTTCATATCCAGGGTGGATGGGGCTTTGAGGACCCTGCTCTAGTGGAAGGTGTCCCTGCCCATGGCAGGGGGGCTGGAACTGGATGATATTTAAGGGCCCTTCCAACCCAAACCATTTAGTGCCAAGGTCCTGGCAGAGACTCAGCTGTGTCAGCAAGATCTGGGGAGACAGGGAGTGGGGCAAAGGCTCCTTCCCCTGCAGTAAGAGGCAGAGAAAATGGTTAAAAGCAAAAAGAAGCAAATATCAGGAGGAGGGTCTGCACCATATCCTGCATATCAAGGTCCTGTGGAAGACCCTTCAGAGAGCTGGGGAGTTCCAGCACCACTTTGATCTTTGCCACTCCTCTCTAACCTTTGGGGGGGTGGTCTTGTAAATCTTGAATTAGGAGCAAACTGCAGCCTTAGGGACCACACCGACCATGCTGAAAAAGTTCCAATTTAGGGATGAAGGAAAGATCTGTTGAGTGAGTTATATTAAGCACTGGATGCCAGTGATCAATAATGCAGGACCCTGCTAGCTGGTGATGCCAAGCCCTGGACCCTCACCAAGAAAGGAGAAAGTGTTGGAGGGGGGGGAAAAGATTTTTTTGTCTCCTGCTTGGAAGCTAAAAGCAGCAGTGCCCAGCAGCTGATGGGGTCTCTTCACCCCTCAGCTCAGCAGCTCTCCTGCAAATCCTGCTCCTTCCTCCCTCTTGGCCAAGGTTGGAGTTCCTGGGGCTGCAGCTCCCCCCCCTGCATCCCTCTGGCATCTGCTCCCCTTCACTCAACACTGTTCCCTCTGCTTGGCCCCATCTGCTTCTCTCCCACTCTCTTCAGGGTTTTGAGGTCACAGACTAAATTTCCTTTATTAAATTTCCAGCTCGTGCTGAAAGATTTATTAGTTCACTACAAGGTAACTGGCAAAAAGTTCATTATTCCTAATAGCCCAGGCAGGGAGGGAAGATGCTGGAAGGGTGAATTACCCCACAACCTCTCTGATAAAATACTGGTTAATTATAAATATCACAGCAGATGAGAGAGAGTCCCATTTCTGCCTGGTTTTTGCATTAAAACACCCAATGTGACCTGGGGGTGGGTCCCAGTTCTGCCTGGCTGTCCCCTGGCTCAAGCAGACCAGAGCTGCACTGGGAATGATGCCAGGCCCAAGAGTGGGTGCTGGGGTGCTCTAGATCTCACCTGTGGGGTGCTCTGTGAATTGAGGGTGGCTTGTTTGCCTTGCAGAAGTGCTGATGCCCACCTAGTAAGCCTTTAATTGAAAGGGGAAGGGAACTGGAAGGCTCAGCAGCAGAGAAAAAACAGTAAATATTTAATCTGGGCACAGTTAATTATACAAACAAGGTTACAGGGAAAGGGGAAGAAGACAGATAAAAGTGGCATCTATAGAACATTAAATCCAGATAAAATCACTGAGGAGATAAATAAATTATCCCCTTCCAGCCAAGGCAGGAATCAGCCACTTCCCTCCTCCTGGCAGCTGGGCAGCACCATAAATACACCCAACCCTACCCTCTGCCAGCAGGTACCCCAGTGTCAGGGGTGGGGGAGCTGCTTCTCCTGATGCCAGGGGTAGAAACTGCTTGTTTTCCTACATTAATGATGAAGCAGCATCTCCTCCTTGGCGAGCAGCTGGCGAGGAACCCCCATCCAGCTGCCAGGGAGCAGAGGGAGCTCCTGGATCCCTCGAGCTCAGTGCAGCCTCCCACTCTCCAACAGCTCCCTGAGCTGAGCTGGAGGCCAACACAGACCCCAAACCCCACCCGTGGGACTCCTGTCCCTTGGCACAAGCCACTTCTAGAGGGCTGGGAGCTGCTGCCAGGACCCTAGCACCCAGGAGCTCCCCGTGCCAGGGCAGCTTCCCATGCCAGGGCTGCTTCCACCAACCCAGCCAAAGCCAGCAGTGGGAACAGGGTTAAAGCCACCTCCTGGCACCACCACAAGCAAATTGGAGAGTTGTTTTGATTGGCAGAGACCTTTCAGATCGAGTCCAACCACCTCCCAGCACTGCCAGGGCACCACTGCCCCATGGCCCTCAGCACCACAGCTCCAGGGCTTGGAAACCCCTCCAGGGA
>JANHGL010007330.1:0-23434 GCA_024611195.1 Ceyx melanurus | reverse complement strand
GGCCCTCAGCACCACAGCTCCAGGGCTGGGAACCCCCTCCAGGGATCACAGGGATTCCTGCCCTGGGCAGCCTGGGACAGGCCTGGGCAACCCTGGAGGGGAAGAAATTGTTCCTTAGCTCCAACCTAAACCTCCCTTGGTGCAACTTGAGGTTGGTTCTTCTTGTCCTGCACTTGTTGCTTGGGAGCAGAACCCAACCCCACCTCTCCCACCCTGGAAATGTTAAGGCAGATCACCAGCTGCTTACCTGGTAAGAACCCTTTCCTTTAAACTTTTTCCCAAAAAAAACAGTACAAATTGGAAAATAAACCCCAAAACATACCCCAAGCCTGTGTTGTTATAGAACAAGCTCAATTTAATTAAATTAATTACTTCAGGATGCAAAACCAGGTGATCAGTTTGGGGATACACACCTTTTATATAGTGCAAACACATAGAGGATGTTTTAGCAACTGCTCCTGCTGGGTCCTGCAGGGCTGGGGGGTGTGTGTGGAGATGGGGAGTTGTTCAGAACAAGGGAAAACAGGGAGTTATTTTAAAGAAGGAAAAATATCCCTGGGCTGAAGAGGCTGCAGGGAAAAGGTTCTGGGGAGAATCCCTTTTTCCACAATTTTTTATCTTTGCACAGGTACAACATGTTCTGCCTTCAAGGATCTTCTCAGGGTTAAGATCACTTCAGATGAGGGTCTGAGAGTCAGAGACTGAAGCTCCTGTTGAAGCAGCTGCTCCCTGGGGCAGGTGTGGGGTGGTGCCCCAGATGTGTGGGGGTACCAGGATAAATCAGGGCAGGGAATGGGGTGTGGATCACAACAGCTGCCTGTGCTGGTCTGGGTAAGGTGCAAATTCAAGGGATGTGTCACCCAGCCTGGGTTGTGAGACCTCAGCTGCTTGCAACAGAGCAAGGCAAATTCTGGACACTGTGGATAGGTAACAGGAGAAGGATTTCCAGAGAGGAAGGTCAGCTGTGCTCCCAGAGCTCTTCCAAAGGCAGTTTATCATCCCCCTGTCATCCATGGGCTTGTTCTTGCTCCTCACAGAGCTTTGCAGCAGCTCCTTCTCAAGCACCCTGATGCCACCTGCTGCTGGTGGCCAAAGAGCACACACAGGGCTGGAGAGGTTCCTTGCTCAGCTTGTGGACAAGGAACAGAAGCCAGTGCCCTGTCTCTCCCTCCCAACACTTCCACAGCACCTTCCACAACCCTCAACCTTCCCCCAAGGCCTCTAGGGAGACCCTTTCTCCCAGGATGGGAGGGTAAAGCTCAGAACAGGCAGTGTAAGGAGGCTCAAGCTACCCCATGGGTTTGGAGCTGGTTTCCCCTCCACTTCTATTTATCCACCTGCCACTTTCTCCTCTGCAAGGATAGCAGCAGCACCTACAACTGACACAAGAGGATGGAGCAGGTCCCAGGGAGCTGTGTCAGGGTTTCTGTCCCTGTCATGCACCATAACAAACACAAAAGTTGTCCTGGTGGGACCACCCACTGCTCAGAAGACACCAGCAGTCTGTGGGGGGTGCTGCTTGAAATGAATGGTCTTTTAATTCCTCTTGTTGAGGCTAAAGTGGCTCAGTAACACATCTCAGCAGAGGAGGGAGGCTGAGATTTATGGAGAGAGCTGAAGGAAAAGGCTGATGTGCTGTCAACAAGTCAGGGAGAAAGACTTAGGAGAGGCACTTGAACTGCAAGGACTTTGAGGAGTAAAAGGAGCAGCCCTGGCTGCCAGCAGAGCTCACAAACATCTGGTTCCCACTGCACAGCACTGCAAGGTGCTGAGAGGCACTGTGCAGCTCAGAGCCTCGTGGTTCCCATGCTTAGAGTGTTTAAATACCCACCAAAGAAAGCAATCTGCTGCTTCTGGTGCCAAAACATCTGGCTGAAAAGCAGAGGGATCTGGTAAATGAAAGCTGACCTACACACACACTCATGGCAGGGGGACTTCAGCAGGTTGCTGAGGGTAAAAAAGAACAAGTGAAGCAGCTAAACCTTTTCAGCTGGGTATCAAAAGCCAACTGCACCCAAGGCTTCTCCTGCCAAAAGTGCAGCAACTGCTGAAGATTACCCAGGACCTCCTCTGTCATATTGCACTTCACAGTAAAACCCCTGTAAGGGAGAAATGATGCAGCAGGAGAACTCAGCTCCTCCAAAAACGGGTTTCCAAGTTGGGCTCCCCATGAAGAAAGAGGAAAGGACCAGCACTGCCCAGCCCAAACCTCCTCTGCACTGCAAGGTAAGGAGTGTGGCCAAGTGCTTTGAGGTATTCAACCCATACCTGGAGTCTGCACAGCCTAAAACACAGCAGAACAGCAGTTATTGGTGAGTTGCTACACTTAGATTTTATTATTTCAACTGAGACTTAAGTTAAAGCAGTAAAAGCTCTTTGTCCTGCACTAGAACTCCCCCCCTCCCAGCCCCAACCCAGGCAGTTACAGGTGCCCACTCTGTGCTTGCACTGCAATAGCTTATTCTTCTGGAGGAAGTAAAATCCACTGTGGCATCACCACATCTGAAAGCCACTAAATAGTTCAGGTAAAAAGAATTCAGACCTTGAGAAACCCACGTCATGGTTACACCCAATGAGGAGCTGCAATGATGGCCATGCTGGAAGTTATCCCCTGGGTTTGCTGGTTTTTATCCCAAACTGCCCCACTGAGGACAATTTGCTTTTAGTAATGGAAGGTGTGTGCAGCTCTGGGGGTGCTGCTGGGATGTTTGACCCTGTTACTGCAACTTCAGCTCTCCAGGCTTTTTAGTTTTGGGCAACAGAAACTGAGGTGATTTTCAGTGTGGCCTGAACTCAAGGCAAAGCTGCTTGCAGCAAAAGATTGAGTTCCTGGAAGGGATGATGGGGAATTCACAGTATCTGGAAGTGCCACAACACACCCTGCTGAGCCTGATACCTTCCAAAGGAAAAAAAAACTACCTGGAAAGAGGAGAAACAACTGGCAAGAGCTCCCTTGGGTGATTCCAGGAGGCAAGGCTGCTGATCTCAGCAGGATTAAAGTGCATTACCAGCAACTTAACAGCTCTCTGGGCAAGGGAGGGAGGAAAAATCAGTTTCTCCATGTGGATTGAGGAGAAATCAGCTTCTCCATGTGGATTGACTCCCATGGACTTAGTGCACCAAACATCACCAAGGTTATCCTCTATTTTTTTTTAAAGTACAACTGTAAATAACAGGGAACAACAAAAGTAAATCAGAGCCAAGCTGGCAATAATCACAACACCCTTCAAAACATCAGGCAGATCTGGCCTTGGGCAGTGACTGGATGCAGCACCTACTCTGGGATCTCTGGGGGGAAACAAGGACCTGGCTGTGGAAGGACCTTCTGTTGGGACCTTCCCCTGTACACCTGACCTGCTGGGGCTGGAACAGCACAAGGAGCTGGGAAAAGAAGCCTGGAGAAGCACCAAGGTAGGAGCACTAGCTTCTCTTTTCTTTCATCTTTTGGGTGTATTTTCCAGAGCAGAGAGGGGGCTGTAGAGAAGATGACAACACAGGGTTTATTCTCCACACTGTGGTGAGCTCAAAAGCTGTGGAAGGTGAAGGTTCTGTTGCCAGTCTGTGTGACCCAGGCTCTCCTGACCCTGGGGAACAGGGAGGCTGAGGAAGATCTGAGCATATTCTAGGGTAGGATGCTCTTCAACAGCAAGTTCTAGCTGAGTTTCAGCAGCCAGGAGAGCAACCACATGGAGCTCTGAAGGACAGTAGAAATGCCACAAACAGATTTGAAGCTTTAAATTACAGGGAAAGCAAATCAGTGGAGAAAATTAACACTAACCAGCTGCAATGGTGCTTTACAGGAGCTGTTTTTCCTCTCAAAGCCTCTATCTAAAGCCACACTGCAATCTGAAGTGAGTGTCTTCTATCCAGACTGAGGCAGGTAGAAGCTACAGTGGTGCTCTAAGCACAGAGCTAAGAGAACATCCCAAAATATGCTCAGAGCTGCTACAATTCCATCCAGCTGAGACCAGATTCTGAGCTCATGCTGGACAGGCTTCAACAAAGCTATGACATAGAACTGTATTTAAATGGGGGAAAAAAAAAAAAGAAGACTTGATAGAAATTAAAAGATCAGTAACAAATTAAAGTACAACATCTTACTCGTTTGCTTTCTGTGACCTGAAACACAGATTAAAAGTTTGGGAGGTCTTATTTTGAGTCTGAAAGCAAAAGGACCTTCACCTTAGGTAACTAATAACTGGGTTATTACTGGGTTATTTACCTCTCATTGCCCTCAGGGGAGATAATCCTTGGAGAAATGGCTTATCTCCATTACAAACAGCTTGGTCTACCCTTCCCTCCCACCCTCTTTCCCACCCCTGCATATATATATATAAATATATATATATATCCCAGATGCAGAGTCCACTTAGGCATTGCACAGGGTTTGACTTAGTGGAGAACACTCCACCAGCCAAAGTTAAAACTCTTTCCAAAACTTGTTTTTCAACACAACCAGAGAATCTCAGTGACACCACTGAGCTGAAAATGAAAAGTTTAAAGAATTTCAAAGCTGAGGCATTGGTACCAACATGCCAGTCACTCTCTGCTCCCTAGGGGTTTTAATTTAAATGGAGATCAAAAAGTAGCTGCTGCTTCATTTACTGTGTTCTTGGTCAGATCTGCATCTTAATTCTCTTTGGTATTCACCAGCTGAGCTCCGAAGTTGGGGTTTGTGTGAGTGCAAGGAAACCAGTGTGCTCTTTTTGGGTAGAGAAGGCCTGAATTGGCCCAACTACCCCATAAAGATCCTGATCACCATTTCAATCTCTTTCCTGCACACTGGGCAAGGTGATCTCTTTTTCTTCAGCATTTTTGCACACTTGAAACAGGCCACGAGGTGAGCGGTCCTTCCGTGGACGATATTCCCATCCCGTGGTCTGTGGTGGCATAAGAAACAAGGGTTCAGTAATTTTTTTATGCTCTCTAAAGACTGCATTTCCTCCTCCTTTTTAGGCTCAGTGCCATGCAGAAGAGACTCTTTCCTTCCACATTCTCCTGCCAAATCCAAAGACTCGATGGAGCTGCAGGGATCGACGCGCGATTTGTTTTCTGCCAAGTACAGGTCTTTGGGTTGGCCAACAGGAGCAGAAATAGTCCTTCTGCAGTCTGGGACATCTATCCCTTCATCCTCCTTTTCCTTTTGCATAGTATCAATGTTGGAGAGGGAAAGAGAATGAGGCAGTTTGGGACAATCTGAGTACCAGTCCTTCCGTAAAGCCCAGCAGCGGTAGCAGTACCTTTTGCCCGGAGAGTTAAACTTCTTGCACTTGGTGCATTGCCAGCAGTCCTGAGGAGGGAGGGAGGGAGGCAGAGGAAAAAAAACAGCAGCAAATTAAGGGCTTCTTAGAGGAAAAATCAACCAAGAAGCTTCATCAAACCCAGAGGTTGATTAGCAAGTCTAAGCCCAAGAATGAGTCGCTACTGGTTGGATTCTCGGCACCTCAGAAGCCCCCAGACTGGCTACCCCTGTGCTTTCCACAGCTGCTGATCTCTTCAGCAGTAACATCTGGCCTTCCTTCCCTCTTGGCCTTCAGCACTGTTCTCAAGCTGTGCAGTTGATTGAATTTGTGGGTTTTTTCACACTAAATTCAAGGGTGGAGCTTCTGGAATCAGAATTTCCCAGATTCACTATCTGCACAACTAACAGCAGCTTATTTGATCACTCCACGTGCTGCCCAAGCTCAGAGCTGTGACCCTGCTGGCCAATGCCAGGGATGTCCTAATTTTTCAAGCATGCAGAGTCTAGAAAATGATGCTAAAAGAATTCTGGTGCCCTCAGCTGCAGAGAGAATCATCAGAGACTTTTGCTGACTTACAACAAAAACCTCAAAAGGCAGCCCGTGGGGCTGGGAGAAAAGAAGGATGGATGAAAGAACAGATTTTTGATGCCCTTCAGTATCATGAGGGAATTCAGAGGAGGAATGTGGGGTAGTGGGGGGGAGTGATGACCCAGTAATTGCTGCTTATTCTCTCTTTCCACCTTGGTTTTCTTTGTTTAAACAGTGCCTCTCTCTGTCCTTAGAGAGGCACTGCATGGGCAGAGATGTGCCAGCAGCAGGTACAGAGCAGGCTCTGCTCCTGACCAAGTCTCTCAGGAAAAAGGGTGGGATGAGAAGTGGATTCTCATCTCAGACTGCCACAAAACCAGTGACAGCTTCAGAGCTGGCCTGGACACCCAGGATTCAATGGAATCTTGATTTAGAAACAGAAATTTCTTTTAAATAGTGATTTTTTTTCCCTGTAATCACTGCAGTGAAGCACTTGTACTCACAGTGCCTACTTTAGATTTATGAATCCCTACCAAGGACTATCCTCCAGATTTCCTTTCAGAGGACAATAGGGAATTAATCTTATTAAAACATGTCTGGATATTGTTAATACTAATTTTATACAGTATTAGGCTGATCGTGCTGGAAACTGAGGGCTTAAGCTTCATTCATGTCCTGGGTGTGTGAAGGGACAAGTTAAATCAGGAGTGAAAAGGCAGCAGCTGCCTCTGCTGACACTACAACCCCTGGCACAAAAGGGGAGAGTGATGTAGGAACAAGGAACCTCATTTCTTTATCAAAACCCCTTCTGGTTACAGCACCTATCAATTCTTTCACATTACTGCAAGAAGTGGCTAAAATCAAGTAAATTCCAGGACTGCTCTGTGGTCAGGAGAGGCATTGGAGGGGGTCAGAGTGTTCACAGGCTGCCAGTACCCAGTGCCTACCTCAGAAGCAGCTTCTGTATCTGTGTCATCACTTAAGCATTGAGAATCCTCAAAGTCATTTGAACATGTGTCCTCTGTTACCTAGCAGGAGAAGTGTAATTGCTTAATTAGTACAGAATTATCTTATTTCTCCAAGTGAATGAAAAGCCAGTTTATCTATTCCAGCCTGGGGATAACTTGATGGGCTGGTTTAGTATTTGCCTGTGGTCAATCCACAGCTCTCTCCCATGAATCATACAAATATAAATACACATGCTGAGTGGTCCTACTCATTTCCTTAGAGGAAATAACAATCTCAATCCTTTTAACACCCATTTGATTAATTACCACCTCTGCTACCAGACCCAAGCCAGCGTATCTTACACCCAAGGCTCATGTCATGTGAACTGGATTCTCCTCCAGTCTTTTCCTTTGTTAATCTTGTAGATATTGACTAGAAACAGAGAAAAGTTGCTGCTGGAGTTTTAATTATTAATGTTATGCCTTGAAAATCCAAACATTCAAACGAAAATCCAAGCAGGCTGGCTCCAGAGGGAAGCTATTGCTCCGTGTACGGAATGGTGACAGCCTTTTCTAAACCCAGTTTAACTGCAGGCTGGTTACAGATCTACCTCCTCCAAAATCAGCACAGCACCAGCAGACCCACTGACTGAGGTCACCATGTGGCACACGTGTGCTGTGGCTGTTTGAACAGGTACCTTTTTGTCACCTTCTTTCACCTCCTCACACTCGGCCGTTTCCACCTTGAGGGTGGCCCCGCTCTGCTCCGACAGGCACTCGTTGAGGAACCACAGGTCATCAGTAGTATCTGAAACAATGGCAGTGTCTATGTCCTGCCAGAAAAGAAAGGGGAGACTCCTCAGAGGTCAGGTTGGCAGCAGTAATCACAGACAGCCCTTCTTCCAGCAGCTCCTTCCCCCCTCCAGCTGCCTGACTGCAGCCGCCTGCACCGCTAACAACCTGCAGCCCAGGAGAGGGGGTAACTGACTCCTGAACCCACCCCACCAGTGCCCTGGAGGGCAGCAGGATCTCCAAGGGCTGAATGCAGCCTTCAGAGAGCACCTGAGTTCATACAAGATCACTAAAGGTAACCAAGCACCTGCTGTGAAAGGCTGGGATGGGAACATACAAAGGAGAGAGTGAAAATCCTGCAGCGGGAAGGGGAGAGAAGATGATTTGATTTCCTTGGAACCCAAAAGAGGAGAGGAAGAGACAGAGTGCACCTATTTAAAAGGTCTACACACCTGGTTAGTCTGAATATCTGTTGATCCATTACTTCTGGACTTGTAATTGCTTCTGAGGTTGCCTAAAAACCACCATGGCAGACCAGCTACATCCCATTCCTCAAACACTAGGTCCAGTTTAGGCTTCTTGCTTTTAGAGAGGTTTTCTATCAAGTCTTTGTCTGTAAGAGCCAAGTAGAATCTAAGTCATGCCTTGTTCAGAGACTAGCAGAGAAAACTGTGGCCCCATCTGATTCTAGAAACCTTCCCAGCTCTTTCTCCCAGTCAGTCAGTGTCAAGAGCTCTGGTTTTTGTCTGAGCTGGGGTGTCAGAGCTGCTGCATGGCTGTGCTTGTGGATCTATCCCACTCGCCCTGGAAAAAGACACAGCACAGCCATCACAGAAGCATCCCAGTGTTCCCAGTGACTCTACAATGGCACCAGTTCTCTTTATCTTACTTTTAAGACTCCACACAGAAAGGTGAATAGTTCTTTCAGAGCTCTAACCAAGTCAATGCTGAGTAGATCTCTTGAGGAACTTCAGATATGGAAAGAACTGGACTGAATTTAGTTCAAATTTCCAGTGATGGGAGCTTGTGAATTCCCAAACCAGGCTCCAAGCAGGAAGGTGAGAATCCACCCTCCATCACCCCAGCCTCCTTTTCAGCCTGTGCACTTTTGTCTCTGATCCTAAATTCAACACACTCATTTCAAGACAACCTTGAATCTCTCTCTTCAGTGCCAAGTTTCAAAGACACAAGAGCTGTTTCCACCTCTTTTGTAAACATGGCCAGGAAAACATCCACCACTCCATTTGTCCTGGAAATACCCACACACAGAGAAGATTTGTGTTTACAAAATAGGCTCCTTGTTAGGAGAATGAAGAAAAAGCAGGAAAATTACTTCTGTACTATCCAAAATCCACCAGCACAAAAATCCCAGGACATTAAACAAAATGAAATGTTTAAATATGAAGGAGCTGTTTAACACTTGAGCTGGACAGGAAAAAAATATCCATTGTTCTTCAGTTCCCCATTGGAATGACTGCAGACAGCTCAGGCTGTGCTCTGTGTAATCAAAGGGGAGAGCCCCTTGGGAAGACAGAGATACCAGTCTAATTTCAGCATTTAAAATACCCTTCAGCAAGCTCTGGAAAATTTCTGCTGGCATCTTTTAACGATGGATGTGCTCTGGGGGCTTAACCTGTCATTTTATTCAAAGCCCTTGTTTATTTATGAGCCCAAATAACCAAGCCAGAAAACACCATCATCAAACCAGTGGTTATTTGGTAGAAAAATGATGATTTTTATCCCACAGCAGGCTCTTATTGTCTCCAACACCCTCCTCCAGTGTTCTGCTGCTGCAAAGCTCAGCGTGGCAGGCTGGGGAAAGAGCAGAGGAGCTCATCCAGGTTGTGTTAGTGCAGAATTGCTGGAACTCACCTTCAGAATTCCCACATTTTTGCTCTGAGGTAGAGAAAGCTGAAGCTTTGCTCCCATCCCCTGGGGCACCAGCGTCGGAACCTTCTCCTCGCCGGCCACACTGCACGAAGGGAAAAGCAGGTGTTAGTGCATCAGAGCTTACAGAGATCAAGGGGATGTAGCACTTCCACTCCAGAGTCACCAGCTGCAAGACCAAGAAGTTAGGAAGAGAAATGGAAGTTTCTGAACAAAAGCTACACTCTATTTTAACCCTGTAAGAAGGCAACTGCATCGGCACCAACAAAATCCTTGCAACCTAGGAAAAATCTTAGGGTGGGCAGAAGCCCAAAAGTTGCCATCTTGAAGGCAGCAATACAGTGATGTTAGTGACTCTCTGGCCCCCAGTGTAAACAGGACACCTCATCCCTAAACAGACCAGGAAACGAGTTGGAATGTGCAAAGATTTTTCCTTGGTTTCAGATTCTGCCCGAAAGCTTGTGAAAACAATCCTACTAAACACAGAACTTATTCACCCAGTTCAGAAAGCTGAATTATTTGGCTATTCCTACTCAGAGAGGGAATGGGAAAGAGGAGGGGAGAGGGGAAAAGACAGGAAAATACAAAGCAGGCTGGAAGAACTGAGGACTAGAAGTGCTACACCCCAGAGAAACGCGCTCAGAGACTGGTACTCTGTTATGAAGAGAACAGAGAAGGGTCACTCTGTCCCTGCCCTGTGGACTCCAAGAACTTTTCAGGAAGGTGAAGAACCTGGCAGCCAAGCAGCACAAAGTTCTGGCAGTCCACCATGCACAGGTACAGAGAAGGGGCAACTCTGTACAACAAAAGAAACCACCAGGCAGTGGGTTTACCTTCAGCTGGTCTTGGCTTGGCCTATCCACGCTCTGTTCCTTTGCCAGACTCTGTGCAGCATCTAGATGGCAGGTAAAACAAAAGAAAAAACCTTCCCTGGTAATAACCATTCTCACAACACAGAGGGGCTTTCAGCAAGCAACCAACGAGCCAGGCTTGGCAGACCTGTAAGTAACCCTTGCAGAGAAACAGGAGAGTCCTTTCTTCCCTGGAGAGCTGCCCGTGTCCCAGCGAGGCATCACTCCAGGATTGCTCAGCTACACCTGGGGGTGTTATCCTATGGAACCCAGAGTCTGTGCCTCCTTGGAGATGAAACCTCACAGCATGTAAGAAATGTCTTCTTTTTCCCAAGGTGAAAAACTATTCTTTTTCCTACAGGCCATCCTGCCACCACCAGCTCCAGGTCCTCCAGGAGGCAGAAACCCAGAGCAAGAGCAGAGCGTGGGGTCTCCCAGTTGATGGCTGGAGCAGATCCATGATGAAGAAGGTGAGCAGAGACCTTTATGAATAGCAGAGGACACCATCTCTTCCAGCCTGGGCTGAGGTAGGAGAAAATGCCTTTCTTAGAGGGTGTGGGCATGAAGAACAATGACTTAAGGGACAGTTCCATGCACAGTAATCTCTTTCCTGCACAGCTCTGTACATGTCCATAGCAATTTAATCCAGATGATTACACTGGCCTCAAGAGTTAATTAAAAGGCCAACCTAGGAGCAAGAACAATCAAATTAACAGAAACTGCTCTATGTAATAGGAGAGCTGCTCTTAGGAAGTCTACCTATTAGAACAGAAGGACTTGCCAGACAGCAAAAGATGCAGGGATGGCTCCTGCTTTCTCCATTTAGCAGAGAAATTCCCTGCTGAATGCCAGGCAGATGGGAACAGCCCAGTTCACACCACAAATCCAGGCACTGAGAACTGCTGCCATAGGCAGGAAAGGGCACCACAAAACACAGGACCACAAAATTACATGGCTCTATCCCATATTCTCTGCCCTTTGTGCATTAGTTCAGCTTTTCTTCCTTTCCATCACCCTACAGCTTCTGCAGTCACCAACAATTTAACACCTGAAGGAAAACAGAAGCTAGCTGGCTCATCCACAAACACTTTGGCTCTGCAGGGGCAGTAGAAGAGGTGAGGAATGACCCTTCTAACACTATAAACACCAACTAGCTTTAAACACCCTGTGAAAAGGCCACTGCACTTCTTGTGAGGCTCCCTTTCTGGAAACCAAGATATACTACAAAGACCTTAAAGTGTGAGGTGCTCCTAAACACACCTCCTGTGAGCCATGCTTGGTGAGAGCCAGCCAAGTAAGGACACCATCTAATCAGGAGCATTATGTAAGAGCTCAGACTTCCTTATCAAGACATACTGCAGCCACTTTTCTTTCTGCCAGCAGGCTTCAAAGAAGTGGCTGAGATAATCTGCAGAATGATGGGCTGATAAGCACTGGTTTGGCTGAGGAACACAAGCAGCCATTATCAAACACTAGATATGAAGATGTCTAGAAGCCCTAAGGCCTTTCTACCTGTTCCTGTGTTGCAATGAAGGAAGAACAATACCCAGAGCTGTCCTTCCAGAGTTTATCTGTTGAAGGTTTGGTCTGCCAAGCTTGGTTCTGTTTCCAATCCCACACATTCACAGGTAGCCACTGTGCTCTGACTCCTGAAAGGAGCAGCATTTTTCCTTTGGCAGGTTTCAGAACAGTGACACCATGACTGGATCACACACAGGAGCACACACATAGAGCCACACACAAGCAGAAGGGGCCAGGGCAGCAGGAGGGTGTCGCTGGGATCCTTGGCTCCTTGGCTCTCCACATGTGCTGCCAAGAGAGAAGGGGCCAGGGCAGCAGCAGCAGGGAAGGACACTCACACAGTTAACACAGGTAGGGTGTTTACATCAGCATCCACCTAAGAAGGTTCCTCTAGAGAAAGAGAGGCAGGAGGGGGACCTCAGAGGCACCAATACGTGGCTCAAAGCAGAGGACTGAGCAGTTTAGGGCCATGTTCTTCTCACTTTCTAAATGCAGGTTTTATGTAGGTGTGCAAAACCAGACTAAGCCCTTGTGAAGAACCCAGTCCCTGCTCTCTGCTTAGAGACCCCAGGAAGTGTGGCACAAGATTCCACAACTTCCCTGGTGCAGTCTCCCTGTGATTTGGCATTTTTAGTTCCATGAGAAGTTTCTTTTGCAGTGAAGATGACCAGTGGGAACTGGCTACAGTAAAGCCACTGGCTGGGATTAATTAAAGACTCAATTTTAATTTACTTCTGAAGGATTTTTGATGTATAGATTTGGTTTCTGTTATGAGCTGGGGAGTAACAGTGACCTTTAAAGGTTCGAATGTTCAATCAAAGCCCAGATCTCTTTAGCTGGTTTTCCAGCCTTCTTCTAGCCAGTCTCAAGACTGTGAAAGGATAGAAGGAGGGAGGGAGAAGTGGCAGCACGTGGTGAAACTCAGCAAAGACTGGGAAATCACTGCTGATTGGGGTGGGGTTTGTTGGTTTGTACATCCACAGTATTGAGCTCCATCAGCATCCCTCCAGACAGTGGCTCTGCTGCTCCAAGGGCTGGCTGTTGCTTCTAGGCAACCACATTCCTCAATGAGCTAAAAGTTTCCCCATCACAGCTACCAGTGGTGGACACACACAGAGGACACAGCTCACAGACTGCCTTGTCAAAACCTTCACCAGGTTCAAAACCTTCCAAAACCACCAGCAGTCAAAACCTTCCAGCTTCAGAAACACTCCTCTCTTGGGAGCACCTTTACTTACCCAGGTTACATCAACACTACATTGAACCTACTTGCCCAGAGTGTGACAAACCTACCTGCCACAGCAGCAGAAGTCAGGTTCCGTTTCAACATGTCATAGACTGGGCTGGGGAAAGAAAAGTGACAGTTCAGTACAACTTGCAAACCCAAAGGGCACTGCCCTTTTAAACCCTGGGCAGAAATCCTCCTTGGCTATCCCCACAGACACAAAACTGCTCTAGAAACTCTTAAATGCCTGCTAAAGAGAAGTTCAGCTCAGAAGTGAAGGCTGCAGCTTTTTGCTTGAGATCAAGGGCATGAGAAGATGCAGAAATAAAAGGCAGAAAAGATGTCACCTCAAGCAGCTCACTGCCTGGACCATTCCAAACTGGCTTTTCAGAACAAAGGAGCTCAACTCAAGCTTGTCAGAAATATTACCAATAAGCCACTGAGCAGGGCACTTGGTATTCAGAGAGGTTTATATGACAGTGAACAGAGTGACACTGAGTGTCCCACCACAAAAAAACCATGAAAGGTGAATTTTCCCTACCTTGGATCTTTTACAGAGAAGCTTTCCAGCCCCAGCAGTTCTCCCAGCTGATCTCCTCCACAATAGACCATGTGCTGCTGTCTTTTGTCATAGAGCTGCCTCACCATGATATACTGGCCTAGGTAATGCATGACCTGTGGATGCAGGAGACACCATCAGCCAGCCAGCAGAGGCATGTTTGACACATTGCTCTGAGATTTGTCACCATTAACCCTCAACAAGAAGGAAAACCAAGACAAATATGGACCAACAGCAGTCCCTCTGCTACCCCCAGAGACAGGGACAGGGGAGGCAGAAGGTATCCCCAGGTAAGAGAACAAGCTGCTGAAGGATGACCATGTGCTGGCCCTCAGGAGATGGTCTGCAGGGTGCATTAGTATCACAAGGATGGAGAGAACAAGTCCTCTGAGGGCTGGGGTCACTACAGGGAGGAATCCAGAGTGCAAGAGCAGCAAGCCAAGTGCATTAAGCACAATACAGGGAGGTTCCACCAGCTGCCACCCACCAGTGACCCTCCTGGATGACCCTGTCACCAAAAAAGCTGCTGACAGCCTTCCACTCACTGCAGAAGAGGCTGACTTAGCTGACTTAAAATGTTAAGTCTATACCTGTAACCTGCATTTAATCCTCAACTCTCCCTGTTTAAGCCATTCAATTTGTTTTTGCAAAACTTTTTTAGAAGCTAAATAAGTTATTTAAATGCATAAGTGTTTAAAATAAGTCACAGGGCTGCACAGGAATATCTGACATACTCATAATGAAAACCCACTGCATTTAATTCTTTGCAGACAGGATACTCTTGTAAATCACAGTCATGTGTCATTTTTTTCTTCATCTTGTACACATATTGCATTTTAATCTTAAAAGAAATGAATTTGCAGGGCCTTTTAGGTTTAGCTGACAAGCTGTTTCAAAGGGAAGTTAAAAGAAAAACATCAATCCAATCACAAAAGCCCTATGGGGAAGGTATCCCTGTTTTGCAGGTTGGGCTTCAAAGTGCAGAACAATGCCCAGCCAGCCCCTTTTCCCTACCCCACGAGGAGCCACCACCCACCCAGCCAGGGACAGGCACAGCTTTGGTGCCCAGAGCTGAGCCCACCTCCTTCAGTGTGAAGATTTCACCCTGGGCACCTGCAGCCTGCAGAATCCTCAGGAGTGGCAGCTTGGGTCTCACCTGGAACAAAAAGCAAGAGTTTGGATGAGAGGGTGCAGTGTCCTGCTGAATGCAAGCACCTGGTAAGTCACTCTAGTTTGTACACTGGGGTATCAGGAACAATTCCTTCCCCTCCAGGGTTGTCCAGGGCTGTCCCCGGCTGCCCAGGGCAGGGGTGGAGTCCCTGGGATCCCTGGAGGGGTTTCCAAGCCACTCATGGAGCTGTGGTGCTGAGGGCCATGGCTCAGTGGTGCCCTGGCAGTGCTGGGGGATGGTTGGACTCCATGAGCTCCAAGGTCTCTGCCAAGCAGAGGAATTCTTTGACTGTATCACAGGTAACAGACCTGAGTTGCCTGAGTCAGCCTGTCTGGGACACACCAAGCTGGCAACTGTGGAGAGCTGGAGGTCCTGGAAACACCTCCTGCCTCAGGTTAACCTGCTGGAGAAGTTGGTTTTTTCCAAGTAATCTGCACGGGACAAATGCTGAAGAAGAGGGTGCAATGAATGGAATCCAATGCAACCATTCTGACTCAAGTACCAGACAAAAACCACCAAGCCAAGGAATGTGGGCAGCCAGCTCAGAAGGCTTTAATCACTCCCACTTTGATGTTATTCATCCAGTGAGGGAAGGCTGGAAACTCAGACCCTTGGTATGGAGCCCTGGGCAGTGACTGTACAGAGCAGTCTGGAGGGGAGCACTGGTGGTGCACCCACTGATTGCCATTTCAGAAGCACCACCCTGCACATCCTTGGAGCAGGGAACAAATGAGACCTGCTCCATACAGGCCCTGGGATCCATGAATAAGCCCATAATAATCAGACTGCATTAAACATGAGGTGTGGTGAATTAACAGCAAGGATCAGGACCTGGCCTTTCTGTGGATCTCAACCCACAGCTTTGTTATAAACAACAGAACACACCCTGGGAAAACACAACCACTCCACAACCCACCCAGCCAAGCAACTCTGAGCAGCAGATGATGCTAAATAAAACAGAAGGCAGATTAAAATAGCTCCTTTTTTTTCCCCCAACCTCCACTTCAGCTACTCCCCAAGCATGCCAACAACTCCTGGGAGGGTGCCAGGGTGGGATCTGATGCCTCCTGTTCCCCAACAGGGTCAGAAAGGCCTAGATGCACACTCCTGGATTGCATATTCATGCACCTTCCCCACTTGCATCTCTTCCCAATCCCTTCTCCTTGTATGCAGCAACATGTTTCCCTCTAGCACAGGGCTCTGCACTTGGACAAGGTTTATGCTCTCAGGACACATCAGCAACCAAAGGACTTCACCTGGCAGTGGTAGGTGGACTCACCTGTAGCTCACTCACACCCACCTCTCCTTCCTACCTATATAATGCAGTTGAAACCTCTCCTCCTCTTCTTCTCCCCAGAAGCAGAGCCCTGCAGCATCTTCTCAGGGTGAGCTGTGGCACCTTTTCCTTGTTTTGGGTGCTTGATGTGTGTGTGGTTTGTCACTCAGCTCTCAGACAGTATCTCAGAGAGGTGTTTGGTACCCTGGTTTCTAACCTGTTACAGATTTGTGGCTGTGAGTGTGTCTGCTCTGTCTGTTTTCTCAGTGTTATGGCTGTGAAAAGCATTTTCATGCTCCAACAGAACAGCTCATGTCCAGCCCTGAGTCTCTTTCTCAGCTCTTTCACCAGGAGATAAAGCTCAGAGCAGCTCCAAATAAGTGCTTGTATCAGCACATGATTTTAATAAGAGGGTATTATGTGTTTGCACTCATTCATTTCTCTAATGACCACTCTCAAATGGATTCTGAAGTGACTTCTGCTTCTCCTTCTGATTAAAGAAGCAACCTCGTTAGCTTGATCATTTTTAAATGGGCCCTTAGCTCCTACAGCACAGCCAAAATAGGAGTGTTCATTCCCCACTGCCTAGGACATGGAGTGTTGACAATCAATATTTTGCTACTAATATCAGAGCCTATTCACTTATATATTTATTTTTTTTTTCCATGCAGAGTGAAGGGAATAAATAAGCACAAACATCAATTCTGCACAGGGCTTGGCTCCCTTTCAAAGCTTCTAAATTAAACCTCAAAATGGGAGGCTCTCAACTTCTCCTCAGCTTATGAGGGGCTGTAACAGGAGTGGAAATACTGTGGAGATGCTTTTTATAGTGAATTAACTCTGGAGTGTCACAGTAGTTGTGGAGAAATCATTTTGCCTTTTAGACCAGATTTCTGCTGTTATTGATTGCAAATTCCTCTTCTCTGGCTGTTAACATGGTGCTGAGCCACACTCAGGGTCACCCTGGCCTTGGCTCCCAGCTCCTGGTTACCTTTTGTTCCAGGGATAATTTAGGAACAGTCAATAATGGGAGTACTTAATGTTCAATAGTTGCCTAAACTGACCCTCAAAAAGGCTCAGGGAGATAGTAACAGGACAAAGTTCAGCACAACAGGTTACAAAGCTCCAACACAAGTGTCACAGTCCAGCCCTGGGAGGAATGCTGGATGTGGGATATTTCAAGCACAGGTCCAGCATAAACACAGGCACTGTATGATTTCCTATGTGGCCAGTTTCAACTGCTTTTAACTCCTCCTCCTTTAAAATGTTCATAAATCATTGATCTGCCAGTGAAAGCTTACACAGGATAAAAGCCCTACTTCATCAGGCTCAGTTCTTCTTGCTTAAATATACTCAGGAGAGCTTTGATTTGATGGAAGAAATCAGGAGCAAGTGAAGGCAAAGTGGGGGAGGTAATTACCTGGTTAACTTGTTCAAATGAGATTCTGCAGGCAGTCTCAGCTGCTGGGTGCTGGGCAGAGCTTGAGGATGTCATTGTGGCAGTGATGAGCTGTTTCCAGCACCAACCTAGAAACAGAAGGTAGCAGTTAAGCTGAGAAATCTAGTCTTGAGTTTAAGCACTTCTTAGAAGCTTTAGGAATTAGCCCTGCATACAGATCCTGCCCAAAGGCTGCCTGATGCTCCTGTATGGAACATGGAGCAGATCTGCTGTGGCACTGAGGATGTTTGGACTCTGCCCATCTCTGAGTGGATCTGGGGAGCTGCCAGTCTCCATCAGACCATTAGCAAACTCCTTGAAATGCTTGAGTCAGAGGTAGGGAAATAGAAGCTGAGTCACAATCACCCACAATGGAAACCTTCAGCAGACCCCCTGATGGTCCCAAAGGAGGAGTCAGTGCTGATGACAACGATTAACACATTGCCCAGCTGGGCTGCCAGGGGCTGAAAACCTCCAAAAACCCTCAAAAAGCTGCTGCTTCCACCCCAGAAGACTCTCAATGAGCAGGCTGAAGAGCATTGCTGGCTGAGCAGGGACAGGAACCCTTCCTGGAAAGGAACAAAGGGGGAAATCCCAAAGAGTTTGTCAGTCCCTGTGGGTTCCAGCACCAGGTTGATATGCAGAATGCTCTGTAATGACTCATGTCCTCAGCACAATCCCCCCATCTCCCCACCTAACAGCCTTGAAAGCTGCTTTGTATGGAAAGGAGGATGGCAGTTAACTAGGCATTGAAAAAAAAAAAGTGGTTTGAACTTGCTCCTGAGGGAATGTGACCTGTTAGACTTGACTTCTTAGTCTCAGATTAAAGCTAGACCTGTAAAAGAGTCGTGTCCTTGGACCTAGATACAGTAAAATCCCAATTTCAACGGGAATTTGGTGATGCCAAAGCAAAATTCGGAACTGCTGTTTTGCTCCAACCTTCAGTTTACCACGAGGTGAAGTAAAGAGGTTTTTTTTTTCCCCTGAATTTACCTACATTTTTTATGGGGGAAAACCAAACCCCAACACACACAGAACAAACACAAACCAACTCAAACTGTTTAGGAAAGATTTTTCCCGTGTGGAATCAGCAGTGTAAACTTTTAACCCATGCAGTAGTTTAAATTGGATTGTGAAAACGTGAAGCCCAAAAAGACAAACCATTCAAAGCAGTATCTAAATCCTTTCACCGAATTTTCCAGCTCCAGTTATTTCTGCAGCAGTTGGAGAACGTGCAGCTCTGTGATGAGCTGCATTAAACAGTAAATCCCAGCACAATCTGCCCGGGGAATGGCACCAAACATTTTAGTTGTAGACAAAACAGGTCCATCCAGCCACCCATCTGTTCAGGAGGCAGCACAGAAACCTCAGTGAGGACAAAATCTGTCAGCACCAATCCAAGCTCCAACCCCTGCTATGGAAAAGGGTTTGTCCTGACTCCCCCAGAGGCTTCTGATAGTTCTCAGCTCTGACATTCTCTGAAGAAAGGCCCTAGCAGGAAGAATTCCCCAGAAATCAAACAGATCTCTAAATATTTAGGACAGCTGATGAAAGCAAACGAGCCGTTCCATTGGTAAATAACACTGGTGAGTGAGCAGATGTAGCTAGGAACTGGGAAAAAAATGACTTGTAAGGGCCAAAACCACTGCTATGGCAACAGCACCTCAAATATTCCCGATTATTCCAGCAAACCGAGCCCATCACAACCCCAACTGCCCCCTGGATCCTTCAGACCCTGAGCTGCAGCCAAACTCACCCACCTTGGGCTGAAGCAGGGCAGGGAGGAATCTGCAGCTCCAACTCCAGCAAGCCCTGGGAAGCTTCCCCAGTATCAGTCCCTCCTGGATGGGGAACTGGTCCTGCCTCCGAGCCAGCTGCTGGGGGAGGATGGCACTGAACCCAGGAGCTTCTGATAAGAGCCTGAGCTGGTGTGAAACCAACCCCCGGGGGAGAAAGTGATGGATTTCCCCCCAGTTGCATTCCTGGAAGGGATGCTCAGCTACCCCTGGGGTGAGTGTCCACTAAAAGTTTAACTGCTTCAGTGCTGGCCTGGTGAGAGGGAGGGAGGCAAGTGTTTCACCTCCAGCCTTTGCAGGAAAAAAAAAAGGGGTTTTTTTTGTAAACCCGACTCTGAGTAACAGCAATTTCCTTGAATGAGAAGCTAATCTCGGGATTACTGAACACAGAGCAAACTCCAAACCACTCCCAGGCTGCAGAAACCCCTCAGGACAAGAGTCACCACCCTGCCAAGCCAGAAAGCCTCCCTTGTGGCACCACCCTCCTTCCAGAAACGCCAACACTGGGAATTCCTGGAGAACCCAGAAGCTTTTTGCTCAGAGATTCCTATTTCACACCCCCCCTGCACCTCTATTTTCCTACCTGTTTTGTGCTGAGTATTCTACCTCGGGACCCTGAAGTGTCTAAATGAATGTGCTGCTGCTCCATAGCTCTGGAGCTCTGGACCTGGAGGAAGCTGAGTCAGAGGAGAGTCATGAAATAACGATTTTTTTCTCCCCACATGAACACTATTTAGGGTCACACACACCCCAGGAACAAGTCATCTGTCTGGTTTGTGAAGAGAAGGAACCTGTATTTAGAGATCAAGCCTCTCCAGGCCACAGCTTTTGATGCTGGTGAAGGAAAGGCTTGAGACAGGAGATCTTGCCAGCTCCAGAAGAGAGGGCAAGTGCAGGGTGCATGGGCTTGGCTGGAAAGCTAAAACTGAGCTTCTAATTCCAGGCTTTGTTTTAAAGTCTCCTTCAAGGAGAGAATTCAGCTGCTAATTCCTGTGCAGAGGGAAAATGCAGCAGGGAGTGAATCCAGCACTCCCTGGGCTCCTTCCAGTGGCAAGTTAAGGGCTGACACTTCAGTCTGTCTCTGTTTGCATCAAATACTTCCAAATAAAGCAGAATTTCTACCCCAAAAAAAAATAAAATAAAATAAAATAACCAACTTGCAGCCTCGTGTGGAGCATCTTGCCCAGAGCAGCCCTGGAGGGGATGCTTCACACAAGGAGCTGATGGGGTTTGTGCCTATCAGGGGGGTTTTCACACCTCTTTTTGCTCTGGTTTGGACAGAAACCTCCCTCCCTGTGTCCTCAGCTCCCTCGGAGCCTCCACCCTTCTCTGGGTGCCACTGAGTTCATACAGGTCCCCAGAGAGCTGCCCTTCCACTGGCACCTCCCACCAAGTGCCACCTCGGTACCATCCCACCCCACCAGGCTCTGCAAGTGGGGGCTGGTGATTTGGGGGGGGGGGGGTTTCTGGCTGGCAAGTGGCAGCAGGAGAGAAAAGTGGGCTGTGAGTGACAGGGTTTAACAGATGTCCCACTCGACAGGCTGCTGGATTTCCAGTTTCTGCTGGGCTGGGCTGAGGGAAGTGCTCAGATTTGTTGCTTTGATACCCACTTGGCTTTTTGATCAGGAAAAATATCCTCTGCGGAGGAAAAAGTACCTAGAGAAAAACCCAACTCCACTACAAAGAAGCCCTTTAATGCATCATTTATGGCAACAAAAGGCAGGAGTACTATTTTTAACGTTTAGCTGAAACATTGATTTTTACAAGAGGTGCTTTTTACTTTTTTTGACAGCTTCTCCGGAGGAAAACCCAGTTCAGACACAAACCCCAAAGGTTTTCATTCTGAATTTCACAGGAGTTTTATTGCTGACACCACACCTCTGCCCTCCCTGCTCCCCAAAAGTCACTCCTGTCGGTAGTTCCCAAACACAAACGTTCTGCAACCCCCTTTTTACCCCCAAAAGTGTTAAGTAGGAGGGCAAACAAAACCCTGGGGGGCTCATTTAAAAAGACAAAGGGGCAAATGGCTCTGCAAAGCTCCCTGAATCAGCTGCTGCTCTGATGTTGTGACTTCAACTGGGCAGTGCTTTCACCTCAACTCCCTCGCTTCCATTTACCTCTGGTCCTGGTAAATCAGTTGTTTTTTTTTTTCCCAAGAGCAGATAATCCCTGAAGGGAATGTGGAATCAATATTCATTTAACGTGCTCAGCCATGGAGCAGGAACTGGTTAGATTATGGAAACGAGCTGCTTCACCAGTTCAGGGCTAGAAAAGCCCCTGAAGTGACAGTGCTGAGTGTTCCTGTGTCAGGAATCACAGTGAAACTGGATTTTTCTCTTCAGTGTTCAGACAAGTACTTCAGAACTCAAGAGTCAAACTGAAGCCAATAATCGCCTAGTTTTTTACAGCAGGGAAAATGAGGGAAGCCCCAATTTCCATCACATCCTCAGCAGGATGGTTACTTAGGAGTTTTGCATTGCTGGACATCCAGGTGCTTTTGCTCAGCTCCAAACAGCTGCTAAATAAATAAAGAGGCATTCACTCCCAAGTCCTATTTTGTGTCTGTCTGGGAAAGTCCACGGCAGGGTTTTGAAGATGCAGGCACTTGGGATATGAATTTTAACCCTTTTCCAGCAGCATGTCTCCCTCAGTATATGAATTTTAACCCTTTTCCAGCAGCATGTCTCCCTCAGTATATGACTTTTAACCCTTTTCCAGCAGCACAACTACCAGGATATGAATGTTAACCCTTTTCCAGCAGCCCATCTCCCCTGGGATATATATTCCAACCCTTTTACAGCAGCACATCTTCCTCAGTATATGAACTTTAACCCTTTTCCAGCAGCACAATTACCAGGATATGAATTTTAACCCTTTTCCAGCAGCACATCTCCCTCAGTATATGTATTTTAACCCTTTTCCAGCAGCACATCTACTAGGATATTAATTTTAACCCTTTTCCAGCAGCCCATTTTTCTCGGGCTATGCATTTCAGCCCTTTTTAACCAGCACATTTCCCGGGGTGAGGTGCAATGCAGGGAGGCTCTTGGCACCTGCCCTACCTGGCAGAAGGAGCTGCCACCGCCCTGCCTGGAGCTGCTGGAGAGCACTGAATGAACAGACCAGAGCAGAACCAAGGCCAAGTGCTTCTAACAGCACCAAGCTCACAGTTCTGCTGCCTCTTCCTCGTCATATCTTCACTAAAAGTTCACGATTTGCCTTTACAAAGCTCTGCTTCCAAGTCTGGGGTAGTTTTAGGTTTGTTTCTGCTCTTTTTGACTGGGAATTCTGTGCTGTACCAGATGGGATCTGTCAGAACCAAATGAGGGATCATCTCAAAGCCCATCTGTTTAGCAACCCCCTCATCTCGGAGGTATTAATCCCTCCCTGCAAACACCTCCTCGCTGTGCGTGTTAAGAGCAAAGGAGCTCCTTCCAAACATGAAACCACAAAGCCTCTGGCCCCTGGACAAACAGAGCTGAAGGGGCAAATCACGTTGCCAAAGATGACAAGTGGCAAGAAAACAGTCCCACCAGCAGCACTCACAGAATGTTTGGGGTTGGAAGGGACCTAGGAGATCATCTGGTCCAACCCCCCTGCCAGAGCAGGGTCTCCTAGACCGAGTCACCCAGGAACAGATCCAGGCGGGTCACTCAGCTGCACTCAGGTCACAACACACTCCTCTGGGCTGCAAATAACCAACAGATACCCCCCAGAAAAAGAGAAATATTCACTGCTGGACCAGCCAACAGCGAGGTTAGCACTTAAAAGAGTTCAGCGGGAAAAGGAATGAGGATCATCCTGAGTTTGGCAGCCTGGCTGTGAGCGGCTTCACGGAGATGGAGCCCTCGCCGCGCTAAGTGCAAGGTGCACGCTGAGAGCCGCTGCTTCAGCTGCACGGGAAGGGTTGCATCGTGCTTAGAACAGTTTATTTCCCTTTTTTTTCTGCCCGCTGAGGCCATTTTCAAGCAAAAATGCGTTCAGTCAGAGGCGGTAACTGCTCCTCTGGCTGTAAACACACGACACCCCCCCACCCCCCCGTGGTGTCCGCAGCCAGGGGGGATGATCCCGCTCCCCAGGTCCCTCCCCACCCGCAGCGCTTCCCCGGGATAAGAAGGGGCTGCTGTCGCTTTCTGCTGTCCCCTCCCCAGCCCGGCACCCTCCACTGCACCTCGCTCTCGGCTCCTCAGCCGCCACCCC
>JANHGL010007329.1:3198-13239 GCA_024611195.1 Ceyx melanurus | reverse complement strand
TAAGTTTTAATGTTCAACCTTTCAGCCAAAAATGCACCACAAAGCTCCAATAATATAGAGTTATTATTAAAAAAAAAAAAATAAAAATAATTATATATATACAAATACTTATCACACATATAACCAAGGAACAGGCTATTTAAAATACAGAGACAAGTTGCAGAAATACAACTATTGTTTCCTCAGATGAAATGTTTCAGTGTGAGTTTTGTGTTCGTGTTTTTTTGTTTGTTTCATTCGTTTGGGTGGGTTGCTGGGGTTTTTTGTTTGTTTTTTTTGTTTGCAACTACCTCAAAAGACAAGCATAATTAACTAATTTCTGGTGTGGGATGAGAGTGTGGCAACAAGCAGCTGTATTTTTTCTGAAAGAAGAGCAAAACACATGAAGATGATCTTTCCTTTAAAATCATCTGGGGAAAAGGTATCCTGGAGAAATATAGGGCAACAAGTGATGCTTTGGGTAAATGCACAAGAGTCCTTCATCAGGCTGCCCAGGATTAACACACTGGCCATCAATCTGTGTTCATATAAAGAAAGGTTTAACAAAGCCACCCTGATATCAACAAAAACAATAAATACCAAATTATTCCGAATGTTAAAAGTTCTTACAGCAGTTTGGCTGCAAACAACCTAAAAGCAGCACTACCAAGCAGGTTAACACAGCTTAGTGCAACTAGACAGTTGTGTCTGAATAATACTAAAATCTGAGAAGCATCTCCTGGTATTTGCCATACTTCACATTTTCAGTGTCTTAACATACTTACAAAAAAAAAAAAAGCTTTATTTTCCTGCACACTGACCTACTGTGGTAGACTAGACAATATATTATCATTGTATAAACAGACCAATCATTAAATTAATTACAAAATATAAGATCTCAAATAATCTACTTCAAATAGAAGTTTCATGGCTGTACAACTCTATAAAGAATTTCAGTGGCTGACCAGGTCAGCAAGAGACTTCACATGACTATTGAAACTGAGGTCCTATGTTCAATTTTTTCATTAAAAGGATTTAAAAATATATAAATTTGTAAGATAGAGACAGTTTCTGAGGGAATTTGAATGCTGAAATATTATTAATATTATGGAGGATGTGCAGATATCAGAGATATTATAAATCACTGCTAAGATCAAGATAAAATAGTGAATTTAATTGTATGTGAGTATTTGCAGAACCATTACTGTCTAATAGAACAGGGGAATACCACTGCAGTACCCCTGGGTCTGGAAAATATTCTTCACACTTGAAATGCAGAACAGATTCACATTCAGTTTTAAAGTAATATCATAAAATAAACTTGTAATAGATATTTCCCTTGTTTTGGAGTGAAATTCCTCGTGGTCATAGTACACTGTCTTGAGTTTCATACTCCTAAGCATGAACTCACTCAAGCAACCACACAACTGTATTTAAATGCCTATTTCCAAGATGAAAAATTGTCTCTAGATTTCACTGTTCAGACTGTTTCAGTGTCCTATCAATAGTCAAGAAATAGTAATTTATCTCACAAAACATCATATTCTTCTCCAACAATAGGCATGAGCTTCATCTGACCTGGAAACCCATAACTTCCATTTCTAAATAATTCTCAGAGTGTTCTAAGGAGGAAGGACTTGGGATTAGTTATTAATCCCTTTAAGAAGGCTTTTTGTTGTTGTTTCTTGTGTAGTAATACATTGGTATATGACACTTCCCTTAATCTGGCCTTTATTTTTCTGGAGCATTAAATGGCTTTTGTGATGGAAGTTTCATCTAGTTGCTAAAGAACAGGTAGCTAATTTTTCAAATACAAGTTATGAACAAGATCACCAAGATTAAAGACTAGTAGGACAGTTACTTTCCCACATCTGTATGTGTACTCTAAGATAAAATAGTTCAATCAGTAGCATGCTTCATCCTGAAATAATAATCTGCTTTCCATAGCTCTGAATGGCACAGTTTCTGTCATAATTTCAGCACCAACCCATAACTATGATGGCATATTCCAAATACTCAGTTACAGCCAATGTTACTTAAGGATTACATGGCAACAACTGACATGGGCTCTTTCCTACCTTTATAGATTGGTCACTCCAAGAACAAATGAGTTTCAGCAATGAAACACTCCCAAAGTCTGGGGAGTGATATCCACTTTTACCTGAAAAACACATCCATCATTTATAAAGTGACAATGCTCATAGAAGTACACAAGGAGAAAAATATTTAACATCTTAAATATTCAGCAACATACCTGAAAAGACCCAAAGCGGTGATACTGCATTAGATTAAAGGATATTCTAAGAATACCCCAAGAATATAACTGTTGTAATTTACTTGTTTTAAACAGAGGTCTGATATCCCACAATGTATGTTTTCATCATAATTTTCTAAAGATATTGAGAATACTTTGTGATCTGGACTCCTTAATCACAGATTTTACTAAGCAAATTATAACATTATTTGAATATTTGTTTCTTTACTTTTAAAATAATAGTCCAGTGAGTGCAAAAATACATTCAGTAATGTTTTGTGTAGTAACAGTTTGGCCTGATTTACTTTTTGCTACAGGGCAACAATAATGGTGTGTAGTCAAGATGTCACACAGCCAGTGGCTCACCAGCTCTGCTTGCAGTTCTTACATTTATGGATTTGCATCTGGGTTTTATTCCTCCCCTATTTTGATTTTTCAGACTGTTTTCAAAGCAATTTTGCATTGGCATCTGTACTGCTTTACTCCACTTCTCCCTCATTTGGACTGCAACAGGCAAAGGTGACACCTCAGTACTTTACTACAGCTTTACTACAACACGCAAGTTGGGTCAGTGGGTTGTACCATCCCTTGAATCTACTCAGGGATCTCTTGAGAAAAGGCTGCTGAATTCTATGTAGCAAGTGTGAATGCTTCAGTAATGGCAAAGCTCACAATTACCTGACCACACAATGCATAGCCATTTATTTAAGTGTTGGGCTCCTGCAGCAATGAAGTATCACAGAAGTACCTGCACATTGTAAAGTAAACAGGGAACACTAGAGCAGTGGAATGGGAGCAGCATTGCCATTCACTGGCTAACTGTGTACATCTAATTATGTCAGGATCTAGAATAATACAGAAATGTATGTACAAACATAGACACAGGTATCTCAAAAAAAGAAGAATTAAGAAGGAAAGAGTAAAAAAAGAAAACTGGAGCATAAAATAGCATTTTACAGAACAGCATGGGACAGCTTTTTTACAGGTGAAAGTTAATATTTTATCCTCTCTCTGACACCTGACATAGCAGGTACAATAAAAAAAAAATAAAGGTTAATATAAAAACATAAAAAAGGATGACAAAATGAGAAGCAAAACTGATCATATCACATTTTAATTTAAACTTCATGTGATTTATATATATATATATCTCAGCATGGATTTTCCTTTTTTTTTTTTTTTATTTTTTTCCTACCATTTGGGAAACTTAGTTGTATTAAAGCTCAACATTGTAATTTCAAACCCTCTCCCTTCTCCACTTACAACTAATTTTTTTAGGACAAACCTACTGAATTGGCAGTTCCTCTTTAGGGAAACCCTGTGGATTAGAATTAGCTCTCCAGAATCTTGGATGTGAGGGAAGATTCAAGCAATCTGAGCTCAAAGCAATAGTTCTCACTGACTCTAGAGCTTACCTGAGGCTACTCTGGTTTAAACTCTAGCCAGCATCCCACTGATCAAGAGCAGTACAGCCAGTAGGTGATCATCAAGCCTTCTCTGCTGCAATACTTCTGTTTCATGTCCCCATATGCAAAGAAACATTAAAAACTCCTATTTTAACTTTATTTCATTCCCATCTTTTGCACACGTGTAAATGCATAGAGAAGGTTTCAGAAATGTCAAGAGAACCAAGACTGAACATTGCCTGTTCTTCATCCAGGGTGTCCTTAATGCTGAAGAGCCAATCATTCCTGAAATGGCTGAGAAATCTGCAAGTCTCAGGTAAGATTACAATTTGCAAACACAAACAATGGTGTGAGATATAAATTAGATTATCTTAGAAGTTTTAGGTCACTCGGTAAAACTACTTTTATGTTCACAAACAATTCAGTCACCTCCACATCATTTCCATGCCTTTCATCTACTAATTTTCTATTGTGATTTGATTTTATTTTCCATCTCTTTCCTCCCACAGGCATTTCTGGTGTAATCACAAGTTTTACAGCTATGATGCATATAAAAGAGAAAGGTAAGCAAAAAATGATTCTAGATGAGGATATTTATATAACAGAGTTTTATAACAAGTTTTGACTTGAAAGAATTTGTGCTCTCAGTCTAGACAGGACTTACTCTGTAACAGGAACACTGTATTTGTTAGGTAACATATTGCCAAATATTCATGTTCTGTTCAGGTTTTTATTTAAATTTGGTTAATTGCAACTGTACGCATAAAACAAAAAAGCCAACATTGGCAAACAATTGCCTGTGGGACATTAACATGAAAAGATTAATTAATCCCACCCTAAAGAAAAGGTCTATGGGCATTATCGAACAGTCGAGAAGACTCTGGTATTACTAAAGCAAGTTTATTTGAAAGACTACTATTTACTAATTACTAATACTATATATGTACTATTACTATTAGGCAGGCATGTAATGGACATGAGACCGGGGAGTGGGGAGACAAACACTGTTGTCTTACTACATTTCTATTTTTCAGACTGCTAAAAAACATTTTTAGAAACTCAGGTGAATGTTTTGCCATCACAGAAAAAAATACTGCTTAACAATCAACATTTTGTTTACATGCTATTGTAATATTCACAGAAAAAAAACAGAATAATCCAGTTTCTGTATTTTGCAAATGGGACCTGCTTAAAGCTAAAGAATGCAAGTAAATTTTTTAATTATTGAAGTGAAATTATGTATTTTTGGCAACAAAAAACATGCAAAAAATAACACTTAAATTGCTGCTCCTCCAGGTACTTACTGCTTGATAATCCTCCATAAAAACTGAGGTATGAAGGTGTTACTGCTTCTGTATTTTGCCAGCTGTCACGTACAGATTCTGATTTCTGTGGCCTAAAAGAAAATGAAGCTATTAAGCAAAACTTGAACATACATTAAAAAGAATTCCAGCAATTTTTCTCACAAAAACTTTAATAGTTGTTAATTAATAGGAGGTATATTTCAAATCCAGAATGTGCATTTCTGAGAAAAATGTTTGATTCTGGTATGTTAACTAACTTCAATTACACAACATCTTCCCAACCAAGCACTGTAAGGCAACTATTAAAGAAATTAACTATTAAAGGGATTGATGTCCAAGCTGGAATCCCAGAAACAACCTTTCATAAAGGGCTTGTGTTGAACACAGAGCAACAGACAATGTAATTAGCAGCAGAAGTAGCTGAGAAGTGTGTGTTTGTCCTGAAGGATGGTGCACATCCCTTGGGATACACTGAATGCCTAGAGCTTCGTGGAAGATGCACAGATATTTGCAGCAGCAGGATCAATATTTTTTGTCCCCCTTTTTGCCTTTGGGCCATAGCATCACCAACACTGAACTTAATTGTCCCTAAAATGCTAAATACAGACCAACCTAGGTTTGCTGAACAATAAGAATTTATGGACAATATCCATTGCCTGATGAGTATTCTCTGTTTGGCTTGGACAAATTATGTTGAGCATGCTATTTTTTCCTTTAGTGTTGAAAAAGCATGTAGTCAATGAATTTGTTTTGAGTAACACAGATGTTATTTGGGATGGTTCTCACAACAGAAGGGCTGTGGCATTCATTCCCAGTAGCTGCCATTATTACTGGGAGCATTGTGCTTCAGATGGTGTAACTAGGACAGACTGTTCTTGTCTCATGTTTTATTTATCTGTGAAGTCAAAGGTTTCATTGTAAAGGAAGTATACTGCTTACAGAGAGTGAAGGTTAAAACAGCATAAATGTGCTTAATGCACATTTCACAATGTGCATTAAGAGATTTCATTATTATACTTAAAGTGTAAGGAAAAGAGCAATATCTAGAAAAACAGGGTGTGAAGCTGGATATTTCAAGTTCTGTTGAAAAAATTTCTTCCATTAGTTCTTACCTGCTAAATAGGAAAACACAAAAATACTTGATTGCATCCTGATTTCCTTTTGTTCAAAGAACACCCTGTTAGAAAAGCCTGAGACAAAGAATGTAAACTCTATTGCAAAAGGCCATTTTTAAGAATAGTGGTTGTTTCACATTTTTCACTTTTTAACCACTATCAAGGAAGAAAAGGCTCATAACAGAAAGGTTCTTACCTTTCCATTTCATCTGTAACTGCTGAAGGTATGTTAATTATCCTGTTGATGAAAGCTATTCTGCTAAGTAAGAATAATATTGTTTCCAATCCCTTTGTTCCATAAACATTATTCTCAGGTACATCCTTCTTTGCCATTTGTCCTTCAGTAGCAGCAAGATACTGGTTTGATAAATCAAGCACTCGTTTTGAAAACAGATTGATGACTGTGTGTTCCTCCAGCACACCACAATCAGCACATTTCCATCCTGGCAACATGAGTGATAGGTGGCTTTCATTTGACACAAGCCCAAAAGAAAGAGGAGACTGAAGCCTCGAGATACCCAAGTGTGTAAGACAAAGACTGTCTATTTCTTTATCTACCCCCCATGGTAAGAGACAGGACAAGAACAGTTTAGCTGTGTCAGTGGTGATGCTCACATCTATGTTGCCTGGTGTCTGCATTCTAATCTTTCTTGAACTCTTCATTTTTTTCTGTCTTTTCATGCCACCCCTTTCTTCCAAAGGCTTGCCTGTGTCCCTACAGCCCTGATTTGAACAAACGCTATCAACTTGCCCATCCCCTGGAGATGAAAAGCCAGCAGTTCTATTTCGTTTTAATGTCAGTGCCTTTTTTTCAGTTGTGCTTTTGGCTCTTTCTAGAGTGTCACATTTGTGGAATGACTTTGATGACTTTAATCCATTGAGTTGAGACGACAGTAGAAGATCCTCCATTTTTTCCAGATCAAATAAGAGAATATGGAAGTTTGCATTGCTCCATTTTGTCTTCGGTGGCAAAATGGTGAAGGGCTGTTGGATGCAGCTGGTATCAGTTAACTGAAAGAAAAATGATGTGTCCACACATAAATACATAGTATTTTGTCACTTTCAAGATATTAGCATATGGAATAGACCAAATCTTCAGACTTCATTAAGTTCAAGGTAATTACATTTTTTATATTCAAGTTATAATTACAGTTATAATATTATTCACTTACTAAATAAAAAATATTTTCTTCTATAAAATATTCTAGAGTATTATTCTTGGTTCAAGATACCAAGAGACATATGCACGTCAGTACTGTAACACAGGCTCCCTAACATCTTCAGTTCCACAGCCCTGCTGCAGCTTGCATACATCTCTGTATGCAGATTAGCTCCTCTAAGGAGAACCTATGGAAAGATGGAAGAGCAAGAATTTATAAAAAGATTCATATAAAGTCATGTGAGGGAGGATATCTGCAGGCAGGAATAAGAGCCCAAGAATGAGGGGGAAATTGCAAAATCTGTACTGCAGCATTTGGGACGTTCCTATGGATGGAGAACCTCCCAGTCTTGCTTCTACCCCAGCTTCTCATGAATGCTTCAGGAGAGATGCTCTGTCTTGGGCTTCTGGGTCAGCTAATTTCTGAGGGTCATTAAGGAGAGGAACCACAGCAGGTTACATCAGATTTCAATCAAGATCCACTCACAAGAGCGGATTTTCTGCCTTACACATCTGCAAATTAAGAAGTACTTTACATTTCTGCTGCCCTTTTCCCCAGGCAACTTTCTGTGCCTGTGTATTGCCAGCACAACAAAACATTTTATGACAGAGGTTTTTCAGCTTTGGAAAGCGTAAAAAAATTAACTAGTGGGACAGAGCAGAATATCAGCCTCTTCTGCTGCTTCCTTACTCCTTTTTAAAAAATTTATTATAACAGGACTGAAACAAATACCACTGGGAGTCTGCAATACTAGAATGCTACTAGTAACAGTTAATGACAAATATTCCAATTTAAAAAGGACAATGAATGCTTCAATAAAACCTATTCTCCTCAATTATAATTTTTCAGCTCATTTTTTTTAAAGTATACAGCAATAATAGCTAATTCCTTTTAAGAAAAAAAAAATCTAAATATTGTAAATATTTACTGGAAGGATTATCTGTAGGTCATTTAATCAAAACTCCTGCTCTACAGACTGTCATGTCACCAATATGTTTATGGAACTGCTGGTATTTCAGAATACATTTCTCTGAGGAAAAAAGCATGACAAATACCCAAGTGTAATCTGGAACAAAAATCCTATTACTTCTGCATGCAACTAACAAATATATCAGAAAAAGAACTAAATGACAGGGTTGAATCTTTAATAGTCCAAGAAATTTCCATTATAAAGACAAACGCTGCATTTTTCTTGGGAGATACTCCAGATGAATTTGTAGAAGAGCAGCTACTTTCTTCCAGAGGAACCATCATGCTGCTCTACCCAGCAGCATTCCATGAGCATTCCATTACACTTTACTAAATCACTTAGTCCTTTTTTCTCTTGTTATAATTATAAATATTCCTTTCATGCAAATACTTGTTTCTGTTGAAAACAGCTGAACCTTCAAGGAAATCAAGTGTTAAACAGGGGAGAGCTGTTTTGAACTTGAATGTAATATTAACTCAACTTTCTAAAGATCACTCCTTACCTGACTCCTTTCACATTCCAAACTATGAGTTTATAGGATTAATTATATTAAAAATGTTACATTCATAATTACAAATAACACACCAAAAAATTATTCTACACTGACTATTAACATGGGGCAATAGTATAATTTGGCTTTCATTATGTAGAGAATGATGCCCCACCAGATGAGGATGCACTCTAAATATACAATCATATTTAGAAGTCACCATGGGGAGTCATAAATGAGAGATTATAATTCAGGTTCAGGTTCTTTTTATCCTTTTCTTTAATAAAAACCCAAAACAAACAAACCCCCACTAATATTGTAGTTAAGCACTAGGATTATTTAAACTTTAATTATGCTATTTCCTAATACATAAGGAGAATCTCATGAAATGCAGACACTGGAATTAACAATCTAACTTTGACATCAATAAAAGCTACTGTTACTTGGCCTATTATTTTAATTTTCTCTGTTCTGCACAATTCTATTTGGTTAACTTCTGGAAACCTTTAGAAACAAAACCCATCCAAAGAAAAATTCTATGACACCATCATTCTGTTGAGGCATCTGGTATTAGTACTGTGTGTGAAGTCATGATAAATATTTATTGGCAATATGAAAGATTATTGACATTGATCCTCAAAGATTCTACCAAGTTACCCCAGCTCTCTGCCATAGGCATTTCATTGCCATGAAAGAAGGTGGACATCTAAAGCTTTAGACATAAAATGCTATTTAGGAAATATGGACAAGCTATTCTCTGTAACAGAAGATGACAGAAAATAGAAGGAAACCCTTAAAACTAACTATGAACTAGAGCACTGAGAATAGTGTTTGATGATGGATACTGAAGAGAAGATGAACAGATATTTACATTCTTTACTGTGCCTTTCCTGAAGTTCTGGAAGTATTTAACAAAAATAAATCCTACTACATTCAGATGAAAATTGCCTTTTGTTTTTAATCAATCACTCAGTGTCAAAAGCCAGGCTAATAATAAAAAGATATTAACATTAATAATAATAATAATGCATTACTTTTCTCTGAACCACACAGTACAACTTTGAGACCTCCCTGTTGCTAATACATGGGTTTCAGTAATTAAAACATCCTTTTTTCTTTGTTTTCTGACTATTTTTACTCAACTCAGACTCAGTTGTGATAGGAATGTCTTTCAAACCCACAGGAGGGACAGGAGCAGGGCCAGAGGAGGCCATGGAGATGCTCAGGGGCTGGAACAGCTCTGCTATGGGGACAGGCTGAGGGAGCTGAGATTGTTCAGCCTGGATAAGAGAAGCTCCAGGAGACCTTAGAGCACCTGCCAGTGCCTGAAGGGAGCTGCTCCAAAGCCTGGAGAGGGGCTGTT
>JANHGL010007327.1:9939-30944 GCA_024611195.1 Ceyx melanurus | reverse complement strand
GTGGTTGAGGCCCCATCCCTGGAGATACTCAAGGTGAGGTTGGACAAGGCTCTGAGCAGCCTGGTCTAGTTGAGGGTATCCCTGCTTATTGCAGGGAGGCTGCACTAGATGCCCTTTGGAGGTCCCTTCCAGCCCTAAACATTCTATGATTCTATGATCTAAGCCTGTTTTTAGAAATCATACATTGTGGGCTAAATTTAGAATTTGTATTACCCTTTAAAACAAAACAAAACAAACAACAAACAAACACACAACCCCCCACGAACCCTCCCCCCCACAAAAACTAAACAAACAAAAAAATAAAGGGCAGGTTTTACCATGCCTTGAATTCAGATTCCTAACAAGCCCTCCATCCAGTACAGAGCCAGACATTTTCTCCCAGATTATCTTTCAGGCATCAAGGGAAAAATACTTCACAGAGATATAATATCTTACATTATGTACTCACCCTAAGTTCTCTGTTTAAATTCCATTCTTTCCCTCCCCAAGGTGATGCCAGTTTTCTCTACTCTTAACCTTTCTCCCATATTGCACAATTAAGACAAACCTCTTTTTGCAGCATTGAAGACTATGTTCTGATTTATCTTTACCCTGTGTGGTCCAAAGGTTACCATTTCACAAAGTATACTAAGGACATTTTTACTACCAAGAAATACTTTGACAACGAGAACTATTTTTAACTCTGATAAGCTCTGCTGAGTGTAAAATGTTGTACAGGGTGCTCAGCAGCCTAGGGGAATGCAGCTATTGATGGGGCTTGTTTTCTTTGCATGAGAACTGTAATCTGAATCTTCCAACAACAAGACTGTACACACAGTACATGATGGACATCTTATTATAAATCTAAAGGGTCAACAGATAAGGGAAAAATTTACTTAAGACCTTCTAGGCACTAGCCAGAGGCAGGAAGGCGATGCTGCAGGCTGGGAGAACTATGCACGCCTGCTACTGCCCATCTCTCATACAGAGAGTTCCAAATCTACTAGAGAAGATTAATTTGGCCAAGGGATCAACTACCTCCTACTGCAGTTGGAGAACTGGGCAGGGCAGAACCTAATGAGGTTCAACAAGGACAAGTGTAGAGTTCTGCATCTAGGTAAGAGTAACAAATTACGCCAGTACAGATTGGGAGATGATCTGCTGGAAAGCAGCCTTGTGGAAAAGGACTTGGGAGTCCTGGTAGACAAGAAGTTCTCCATGCAGCAGCAATGTGCCCTTGTGGCAGGAAGGCCAATGGTACCCTGGGGTGCATCAAGAGGAGTGTGTCCAGCAGATAGAGTGAGGTTCTCCTCCCCCTCTACTCTGCACTGGTGAGACCTCACCTGGAGTACTGTGTCCAGTTCTGGGCTCCCCAGTTTGAGAGACAGGGATTTGGTCAAGAGAGTCCAATGGAGGGCTACAAGGATGATTAAGGGACTGGAACACATGACTTAAGAAGAGAGGCTGAAACACCTGGGGCTCTTTAGTCTGCAGAAGAGAAGACTGAGAGGGAACTTGATAAATGTTTATAAATATATGAGGGTTAAGTGTCAAGAGGAAAGGGACATCCTCTTCTCACTTGTGCCAATTGATAGGACAAGGGGGAATGGTTACAAGCTAGAACACAAGAGGTTCCACCTTAACATGAGGAAGAACTTCTTTACAGAGAGTAAAGAGTCACAGAGCAGCGGAATGGGTTTCCCAGGGGGATTGTGGAGTCTCCGTCTCTGGAGATTTTCAAGATTCACCTGGATGTGTTCCTCTGTGACCTGTGTTAGATTATACTTAAGATTATGATCCTGCTTGGCAGGGGGGTTGAACTCGATGATCTCCAAGGTCCCTTTCAACCCCTGATACTCTGTTATACTGTGTGATACCTTATCAGGATGTTACTGGCGATCTGCTGGTGACTCCAGATGCTCTCCCTGCCTTCCCCCACTTGCAATATTGGTTCAGCTGTGACAGAAATGGTACAACAAATCCCAGAAAAAGCACAAGGGATATAAGGGAAAGATGAAAGAGGGAAGGACTGGAGGAGAATAAGGATGGTGCCTGTTCCCACCCCCAGCCATGACCTTGACTGCACAATGATGCTGGGACAGGGGAGCAAGGCCAGCCTCCCTACTGATGATGGCAGGAGCACACAGACACCTAAACGCCCCCATGAGGTGTAATGCAAGCTCTGGCAAAGTGTATTTTCAAAGCAGCTGGGTAACAAGCTCTGACATGGTGCATTTTCAGAGCAGACAGGTGAATATAGCATTTTACTCCTCTGCAAACACCCAACAGGGAGCTTAGGCACTATCTGCACTGTCAGCATCCCAGCTAACACGACTTGCACCACAGATAGGTCTACACAGGCTCTCTTCAGGGTTTAACTCCCTCCTGGCAAATACACTGCCCATATGTGCCTTCTCACTGGGATTTCCTAACAAGCAACATTTGTCCCTTCTCTTAAACTACAAAAATAAGGCAGGATACAGCAGAGGCTGCCCCCTCCAGTAATGTGTGCTCCACCCTGAAGTCATTTTATATTACTCTCCCCGGTGTCCCAAACCAGGGCTGCAGAGATTGTTCCAAATGTGGCTTTCATTTTATGCTAGAATAGCCTCCATTAATGTAATAGGCTGTGCTCTGTACCTTATGATATTCAAAGTGGAAGCTTAGATCTTCTTTGCTTTTTAAACATGACCATCTACCCTGCATTTTTTCTGTGTGTACTTCCCAGCATGTGTCAAAACGTGCCATCCACTCGTTACTTATTAATGTTTCAAGAGTCTTCCTTAAAACATACATGAGATTTACGGAGGATTTTATTCCAGGAGTCTTCTGACCATTCTGTGCAGTCAGAGAGAGTAGTTTTATTTCAGAGACCGGATTTAATATACAGAAACATTCTGCATCTCTTTCCAAATATTGTCTTACTAAAGCCATTACAAAAACCAGTACCAAAATGTGATCATTTCTCTTTAAGGAAGAAACCTAATTTGGATTTCTTGATCCACATAATCTTAACACCCAGGATCAATTTTTCTTGCTGAAGCCATCTATGAGCTCAAACTAATACAAATTTAATCTGTAAGGCTTCTTCCTTGGGATGGACACATCCAGTGTCTTTGTTACAAGCTCCACACAGTAGTGTCTGGTGCTGACTGCAGATCGCAGGTGTTCTGCTTATTGGCTCCATGGGCAGGATCTTTCCTGAATTTATGATCCATTCTGGATTTTTCTCTAGGATATCCCTGTTATCTTGTTGGACTGGAGATTTATGACTGGTCCTTTGCTTCGTGTTACTTCTTTGGAGCCGTGATGTTTTCTTAAGGACCAATCTGTTACAGCTGACCATATTTGAGAATACATCCTTCAGATCCAATTCTCCTTTTATGTAGTCATAAACCAAGAGTCACACCGGTGATTGACCCTGTCATAATGCTTACTCATTCAGAAATCAGGAACCACTGCTCTATCCCCTAATATTTGGGTTTCACCTCCTTTTCCCTCGATTAAAATGTCTGGGAAAAAATGAAGTCATAGAATTACAAAATACATTGTGTTGGAAGGGACCTTTAAAGGTCACCTAGTCCAACCCCTGTGCAGTGAGAAGGGACATCTGCAACTAGGTCAGGTTGCTGAGTGTCACAGCAAACCTGACCTGGAATATCTCCAGGGATGGGGCCCCCACAACCTGGACAACCAGTTCCAGTGTTCCATCATCCTCATAGTAAAGAACTTCTTCCTAATGTCCTATATAAATCTACCCTTCTCTAGTTTAAAACCATTGCCCCTTATCCTATCACCACATGCCCTTATAAAAAGTCCCTCCCACCTTTCTGGCAGGCCCCCTTTAGATACTGGGAGGCTGCTATAAGGTCGCCCTGGAGCCTTCTCATCTCCAGGCTGAACAATCCCAACTCTGTCAGCCTGTCTTTGTAGGAGAGGAGATACAGCCCTCTCATTTTATTGTCACTTTATATAAGGGGTGGAAAAATAATTTCCCTTCTGACTGTATCCAAAGATAATGGATATTACGAACAAGAAATGCTCTCCTGTAGTTTCAGGCTTTCATTTGGTAAAGTCCCAAGCTTTCCTCTCAAGTCAGGAGTGGATTTTTCCATCAATTGAAAGGAAAAAAAATATATAAAATCAGGCCTCACTATTTGCATTAGAACATTTTGATCAAATTGGCACAATCTAAAGGTTACAAGGTCCAATATGCAGCTGACCTGGGGAAAAGTAAGTGCAACAGTAAGTTTAAAATTTAAATATTCAATAAAGCTACTTCTCTAGGACACAATTTTCAGGCTACTTTGATGAATGCTGATGAAAGAGTAGGCAGCAAAACATGACCAAGATGGAAACCCTCATCCTTACATCACTTTTTTTTGTTCCATTCCTTGCATGGAAGTAGTCCTGAGAGGAGGAGTGAGTCTGGGGAAGCCCAGACACAGAAGTCCCTGGACAACATAAAAGGCAGCATGAACTTCCCACCTTGTCCACACCTGAAACGCCCACCCTGCTCCTGCACATGTCCCATGGACTGACTGCCAAACTGGGGACCATACAATAAAGGGGACATGTGTGAAGGGACAGTAAGAGAGAGTTATGTTTGGGGGCTGAGGTAAGGGGATGCTCCCAGCACATGACTCTGTGATTACTGGTATATCCTAGTATGTGGCCATGCAGCCGTGAGATTCATCATATGGTTATATTTAATCCTATTTTTCTTATTCTCACATAGTTATCTAGATATTAATGCTCATTCCTTCTCAGTTCAGTTGCTTCCCAAGGACCCTGCTTATATTTGTAAGGAAGTTCTCACCAAATAAGGGCTGTATTGAAAAGGAAACTATTTCATCACATTTTCCCCAGCAAAGCCTCAAAAAGGCTCCTTTCACCTCAATAAACATACACCCTATGTTCAGAGCTGCCCTGCTAGACTTTTGCACTGTTTCAGCTCTAAAAGAGAACAACACAGTGAGGATATAAAGTGCAGTGTTTTCTAAACTGTAGCAATCGCTCCAGCCAAAGAACTGGCAGCTCCATCAGGCTTGGCTTTGGACCCCCTCACTTCACAACAAGCCTCAAATACTGTATCTGGAAATCAGACTTTAGCTGCGTGTTGGCTGGAGCATGACAGAAAAAAAGATTGGTTGGTTTGTTTCGGGGTTTTTTTGTTGTTTTGTTTGTTTTGTTTTGTTTTGTTTTTTCTTCAAAGCCTGCACTAGGCTCAGAAGAGGACAGTGGTTTTGCTTCAAGGCCTTGGAAAAACAGAATTCAGTTTTTCCATTCTGTCATTATTCTAGCAACACTCTACAGGTAAGTAAGTCTCAATTGTTTACACTGACACCTCTTGGAGACACTTGGAAAGACTGCATAATGGCTAAATTCATAACCAGGCAGGTATCTCATAAGCTAGGGCTTATTTGTATTGCTCAAATGTACTTCTGCAGAACCAGGTATTTCAAAGAACTTTAGCCCTTATGAAGTTGCTCTGACTTTATGACCCTCCAACAGACAGGCAGGTACCTAGAAAGAAATGCTACATAGTAAACCCCAACATTTAATAAAGTGCTTTTTCCCCAGAGTGTTCAAACACCTGCAGAAAGTGAGCTGCTGTCATCACCTCCCTGTCACTGGTGTCATGACATGTTTACAGCAGAGGGAAAAGGTTCAACCAGGACCAACACTTGAGTCCACACATGTTATCCATTAGCTCTAAGCCATACACAGTTTATGCAAACATAACTAACAACTGTTTTTAAATAGAAGCATGCAGAAGAGTAATGGAAGGTAAAGCAGGCAAACAGTACAGGCTCGCTGAAGAAAGCAACATGAACTACAAGCAAGTAGCAAATGCCACCAATATGTAAAGAAGGCAAACTTCACATGGAATTTAAACTAGTTTCTTACATTACATCCACACTGGATACTTACACCAGCTAATGATTCGCTATATATCAAGGTATATGACATTTTTTAATCTAAAGGAGATTTTGACTTGACTTCACCAAGTCACGCATGATTCTCTAATGTAGTGTATATATATGTCCAGTTGGTCCCAAGTGCATTGCTGTGCATATTGAAGATTATATAAAAAGGGAGGAATACCTCCTCATATTCTTTAATACTTCTATTGATATTATCATTAAATGAGAGAATATTCTTGAGGTTCAGAAAACCTCAGGGAGAAAGGGAGCTGACACCTGCACTCAGGATTGGCTCCTTGGTTATCAGAGCTGGGTGAACTGTTTTAACAGATAATGATATCTAATTTAATTACATATTATACAAAACACTTTCAATTATTACTCAGCCAGTGAGAATGTATGAATTTCTAATTCCTTCTTCCATCTTATTTTTTTCTGCTCTCTTCTTTTATGTCTTTTGTTTTCAAGCTATTCTCAAATCCATGTGTCTCAAGACAGATGTTTTCTTCTTCAAGTTCCATTATTTATTTATTTATTTTGATGATGATGATACTGCTTAAACTCACTTCAACAGTTTATAATTTGATTACTGAGTCATCAGAGAAAGCATTTGAGTCACAAAATAATTCCAAAAGCACTGTGATTTTGCCTTTCTCATAAACAATTTTAAACTTAGTCCACTTAAAGGCAGAGCTGTGCAGTAAACCCTTGTTGACTTTGAATTCTATACACTAGCCATTAACTTCTGATCCATTTGGCATCTATACACTTTTTAACTATTATTATTTCTTTCTCAACAGAATAACTGGTGAATTACTGAAATCTGATTTATTTTAACCATATAGTTAATCCTGACGGGGTTGTCTAGTTTACTAAATAGTTTTCTGCTCAGATGTACATACCATTTACTTTCTGAATGTAGGCAATGGTCAAAAACCAGGGCAGAGAGGAGACAATTTTGTATATTGCTGGATCAGATACAGAGTGGCAAGAGAAAATTTGGAAGGCCATTTCTCCATTTCCATGGAGGCAAATGGGAAGCAATTGCAAAGTCTGCAGTGTTATGGTGTCAAGACACCTTGAGCGTAGCTTTGTTCTTTTGTGCGAAAAAGCTGTGCTTCAGAACACTCACCAGTGAGGAAGGCAGAGAGAGTGAGTAGGAGGATAATGGCTTTGTAAGCCACAAACCATTGTTGGTTCCTTCAGTACCTGCAGCCATGCAAGTGTGACATTCCCAGGGCTACCCATGTATGGAGATCCCAGCTCAGGGTGAATCAACCCCTCTGCACATCCACAGCCCCTAACATAGCTCTTTACAGATGATGGCAAAGAATGGTTATGCATTAAGCTGTCAGATACCATAGAACCAGGGAGATCCAAACACCACTCCTACACCAAAGTGGTGATGAATACTCAGTTCAAACCCAAAGTTATTAATCAGATCCATGCAGCATGATAAATGAAACTAAGAGTATTTAGACACTACTAGTGTATATATTTTAAATTTACAAACTCCTTAGCATGTTCCTGTTAAGATATGGTTTAAGAGAAAGTCCTGTCTGGCTAAAAATAGCAATTAAAAAGCAGCTCTCACCTGTTTGATTTGTAAAGGCTGAAGAAGAGTGGCGTCCTTAGATTCTACTTAGAGCTCCTATTACTTAGAAGTAGAAGGCAAATCCTGCTTTGCTACCTAATGCCTGGTGGCTTTGAAGCCAATGCAACTATTACTCTTTTTATTCACAGTCCCTTGTTTTCAAACAGAGTGCTTTTGGGAATAAGTGTTTTACTTAAATTAATTGCTTTTCCTGTTTGGGGAAAAACACACAAACAGGTTTATTCATTTAAAGATCTTGGCAACTCCAGATAGCCCATTACTTTTTTTGGAAGATGTATTTCACAAAGAATGTTAACCCACAAATTCAGTAAACATATGGGATTTGCAAGTTAATCCAATAATGCCATTATTGTGATGCACCAGAGGACGATCAGGATGGGAAAGGAGACTTAATTCTACAAGGATTTTCCTAAAGCTATTTTCATGTTGTGAAGTCAAGAACAAATTTCCCTTTTAGTAGTGCTGGTTTGAGGGCAGGGTTGGTTTCGGGGAAGGGAAGAAGATAATGGTAGAGACAATGAAAAATAAGTTTGTATCCATGTAAGTGTGTTTCAAATTACACATCTGAGCTTTAAGGAAAACAAACAGCTTTTATCCATATTTGTGGGTTTTGTTTTGTTTTTTTACACTAGTGACTGGAAATGGACAATATCCCTTAAGTTCAATTATTAAGGTCCAGAGTGGCCACCTTAGTTTTATACTGATTTTAGCAGCTATTTATGTGGACAATTAATTTGAAAATTGAGCTCTATGAACATCCATCAAACATGTGATACAGTTAATGAATTTGGGAATACCTAAATTCTTAGGGAAATAAGTAGCAACCCCCTTCTGTTTCCTAAATCCAACAGACCACTTAGACTTGGTATTTAGATTTAATCTCTGCCCTAAAATTCTGGTTACCAACATAAACTGCAGCAGTTGGCAACTTCAGTCTCAGAGAACTGGATTATAATCTCTTTTGCAATAGTTTAAATAAGGAGTATCTGCAGAAAATCCTTGTAGAATCAGGTCTTAATGGGCAGTTCCCTCTTTGCATCCAGTCACAGGCAAACCTGATCAAAATGCACATCTTTCTGTGCTCCTTAAAAGGATTTACTGCACTGAATGAAACCAACAAAAATTATAATAATTACATAACATATATATATATATATACACCTTAAAAAGCATGTAAAGAAACACTTCTTACTGTTGTTTTATAAATTCTTAGATAAGGCAGGCTAAATTCCCATTTGACACAACCCAAAAATTACTTAAAATATTTATATGACATTGCCCTCTAGAGGAAATTTAGAAGAATCTGTGTTTTAAGGGAACTTTTCTACAGGTTAAAGTAAGAAACATTATTTTCAGTAGAACAATTAGTGTGCTTGTTAGAAACCATTTTCAGTGAGAACATCACACACTAGTTTGGCTTTATTTATCATCAGTGAGTTTTCAAGAAGGAATTCCTCAACTCTATCCCATTTTCCTCACCTGGGCTCTGTGCTCAGAAAGATTATAAACCAAAGTTTATTGGTTATCACGTGCCCATGCTATTCTCTTTACTATAAGAAAAAAAAACAGCCCAGGCTCTTAAAAAAATCACAAGCACTTAGCAGTAATTCAGTTATCATGACACAAAGGGACACAGGTCAACATATTTGAGAATGAGAAGGAAGACCTCACTGACTTTTGTTTCATCAAATAGCTTCTCTGCTATCTTGCACCCATTCAAGTAACAGACTAGAAAAACAAAGTAAAAATCATTGCACCATTAATCAATTTTTTCTTTTGCCAGGTGTGGGGTTTTTTTTTAGCAGATCATCCTGTTAAGTAGAATACCTATTATGAAGGGGGGGGGAACCTTGACAGCTTTTTAAAAAATAGAAAATAGTGTTAGGCTTCATCAGGAACAATAATTTCATTCTGCCATATTTCAACATTCTGTTGTATTTTGAAAAAGCTTGAATGCATTTTCCCTCTATCTCTAGTTTCTCATGTTCTTGTGAAAGAGCATTTAGTCTGGATGGCCTTCCTGAGTCTTGGATGCTCTAGGATGAACTTTGCTGATAATAATCACATATGTCCTATTGTTTTTATGACTCAGTAGATACAAATCTTCCTGGGATACCCTAAACCTTCTAGCAGTGCCTGCCAACTTAACTTTTAACTGGTACCAGTCTGTCGAAAGTGTTTCCTTTTGGATGCCCAAATGATTTTGCTCACTGTCAAATATTTAATGCAGGGAAAGCAGCAAGATGCTGCAGAACCTGCAATTGGTACATAAACCCTTCCCACCTTAGCCTACATCTGGTAGGAGACAGAAAAAATAAGTTTCAAGGAGCATGTGATACTGCTTGGAGATGGTGGCATCACATCAGATCAGAAAAGCAATGAGTTTTCTATGGGAAAAAAAAAAAAGCCTGGCCTCAAAGCCATCCACCCCAGCATCTGTTTCTGGACTTATATAACCTGCCTGTCTGCTGATCACACCTACATTTCTTATATTTATCCTCTCACTTATGTCCGTAGATGGCAAGGTCATGCTGACAAGCCATCTCTCTGAGTCTGATGTCAAGCACAGCCACTGCCTGTGGAACCTGCTCATCACTTTTCACCCCTCCCACTTCTGTCTTTTCCCTGTTAGGCCTGATTCCCAGTGACAAGAGATAAGCAGGTTTAAAGATACTGCTACTGTTAATGCTTTTATCTCTGGAGATTCATGGCTCAGTCCTAATGTAACTTTGAGAACAGCAGCCATTACACCCAAAGGTACCTGAGGTTGGCAAGAAGATATGATCATCACCTACTTGCAGATCAGCCCTGAATCCCTTCTGAGAATGGGAATGCTGCTTGCTTATCCCAGTGCTATGAGAAAAATACATTTAAATGATGACTGGAGGAGCTGTGCCTTTCCAGGACTCATAGTGTATCAGCCAGTATGAGCGGGAAAAGAAAATCTGACATGTATCTTGCTGCAACCCAGTAACTTGACTTCAGTCACTTCCTCCTTCTGCAACAGCTGAGTGCTCCTTTCTCATGGAAATTAGTCTTTTGCAATGTAAAAAACCTTCAGGATTCCCAGAATATTAAGATAAATTCACATTTGAAGATTAGAAGAGACACTATGAATGACTGCACATTGCAAATTGATATGTAAGGGCATAAGCATTATAGAAAGATCAAGAATAATACACTCAATATGATCCTTGCTTGTGTTTTTACACATCTCTATTTTAAATTATTGATGGCTAAAACACTGCTCTATGCTTACGAATGCTGTGAAAATAACTGCTGCTCTGGCTGAAGGCCTCACCTGCTCCTTGGCTTGGTGGTTGAAAAAAATGACCCTATTTTGTGCACTCCAGCAGTTTGCCAATTAGTTAAGTTCTGCTGCATCCTGACTGTGCTTCCAGATGACCTGAGAGCATGTGATGATTACTGCATGTCAGGCTGAAAATCCCACTCAGGATGGAAAAGAGCTCTTGCTGGCAATTTGGTACCAGGGGTAAATGACAAGGTACAAGTTTGATTCACCAAAACAGGCTGTTCCCATGGTAGATGAGTAGGGAGGGCATAGCTCCATTCCAAACAGTGGGTTTGTTCTCTTGTAATTACAGAGCGGTCAGAAAAGCAAATTAAATGTAGATGCACAGCCATGCATTTGGTAACAAGGCACAGCCTTCTAAGCAGTGCTTTCACAAGGAATGAACCACAAACACACAGAAAAAGTTCAAGACAACCACTCTGTAGCCTCTGAAGCTTTTACTCCTCCTAAGGGAACACCATCAACCTCTGTCCAATCTTTTCAGGCCCGATGCAATCCCTCTGAAAAGAAAGAGCGATGAGCTGAGGCTGGGGAACATTTGCTGCAGATGACCCTGGGGATGTTCCATAATTAAATATGTATGCTATCTGGGGATCACATTTTCTACTGAGAGACACTGTCTCTGTTTTCAGTGGCAACAGTTTGTAAAAAGCAACAATGAGGATATTGCTCCCAAAATTCTGAAACAAACGTGCAAGCACATACAGGACATGAGACTATTCAGTGAGACCCCTCCCATCATCTCTAAGGGTTTTAGATAAAACTGAGATAAGCAAGAAGACAAATAAGATGCAAAACTGAGGAGGATGATGGGTTTGGAAAGCCCATTGAGAAGGCAGTTGTAGTGGTGGGATGCTGCAAATGACCATAAGTACAAGGGAATGAGTTTTGCTTCCGCAGAGGCAGGATTCAGCGCAGGGAGTTTGAAGGAGAAGGCAGGAACCAGAGGGAAACTAGGCAAACCCATGCTCAGATTGATAAAGCAAAGAGGACAAACAAGTTAAATCACCTCTGCTGACTGTGGGGATTAGTGACCTTCTGCTTAAGTCTTTGGCTCTTGAGAGAGGATTTAGGATAAAGCTCATTTTGTCAAAGCAATTTATTTCTCAACACATGTGGCTAAGTCTGCTCGTACTACTTGAAGACATAAAAGAAGGGAAGAAAACCATTTCTTCCTTAGTTTATTAGTCCTGTTATATTTTAATGTGGTGGATTAATATTCAATCTCAGTATAAAATACAGCAGTCATGCTTCAGAGGGGACTCTATGGCCCAGCATACAAGACTGCTTAGGAGCACAGTGGGACTTAACACAGAGTCTGAAAAATTTTAAGACATCCATAGTCTTTCTCTTTGCAGAGTTTGAGCACACAGACACTGTCTCCCCGCTCACAGCAGCTCAACTGAGAAAACTCTCAGCCAAAATCTCTATGTGCTGCTTGTTTTCCATTCTCAGGACTCATGCACCCGGCAACTCAAAGGGCATGTCAGTCTAACCTTCCTACCCATGCCCACGACAAGTCCCACGTCTCAGCCAAAGACCACAGACAACTCTCAGGTCCAGAGGACCCTGGTCCATCACTTAGCAGTACAAAGATTGGTCATATGATATAAAAAAGAAAATTAATTCAACTTCAAGTTGTGGGTAATTTTTAGGTCAGTTATAAGAAATCTGTTCCATGAGATTGTATTTGGAGGCTTCAGTCTTCAGGACCAATTTGTTTGTTTTTCTCTGTGTAGTCAGTGCTGTTAATATTTTAACAAGGAGCTCCCACAGAAACGTTTGCCCCTTGGCCAAGGGCAAAGGGCCAGAATATATTTCCATTTGTTTTCCTATTAAAACAAAAATATTTTCTTATGAACATAAGTTAGAAAAGACCCTACTAACACCAGGCAAAGCAGCTGCTTATACTAAGCAGCACTTTGTGTTGGCAGCACTTTTGCTTTAGGAAGGAGCTGAGGAAAACACAGTAAAACAGAGCAATTGATGCATGCAACTTGACATGCCTGAAAGGTGGGGCTGTGGTGAGACATAGCTTTCTGTGATGACAAGGGATAATTTTATTGGGGTGATTTTTCCCAAAGAAAACAAGATGAAAAAAGGAGATTGTTCTATCAACCATAAAATGAATCCACAGAAGAGCCCATTACAGGCACAGAAGCCTGAAAACCTCCTCTTCTGCCATAACACAGGCCTTCATATACCCTAACACATAACCCTACTAAAGAACGGACTTGTTGCCCAAAGCTGAAACTGAAAGTCCCAGTTGATGAGCAGAGGGATCATGGCCCTTGCTTCCCATTCCCACAGCACATCATCCTCACATACTAGAGTACCCAGAAGAATTTTGAACACACTGCTGCCTAACAATGCACTACAAAATCCTGTGGATGCTTCAGAGATAATGGTGGCCACTTTAGCAGGGACAGTGACCGTGGGGAGGACAGTCAGCCTCCGCAGTGGCAGTGCCACACCAGAGTGGCAGGAAGCGGTGACCCATGGAAAATGCAAAACTGGAGCATTGCACCTTGATATCAAAAAGTGACCATATTCCAGGGGGGTTTCTTCCCAACCAGAAGGTCTTTCTGTTGTGGAGGACAAAGCAGTTTATGATAAAAAAGCATTCAGTTGAAACTTCTGTATAAAAGGGAGCTCAATGGAAAGTGCCTTGAATGGTGTGCTCTTGTGAAACATCTGTTTCAAACCACACTGACAGGTTTTTGAGCAGCTCTACTGAGACACAGCTAAGGTTCTTCATTCCCTTTCCTTCAGCAGATGTACAGCTCTGCACCTCCTTGCATGCAGGGCTGCCAGTAACAGGGCAAAGAAGAAAAGCACCATCCTGAAGATTACTGTTCTGAGAGGACTTTGGCTCCAAATACAGCCAGGGACTGCATATTGGCTTTCCAGCACTAGCAAGGACTGATTTAATATAGAACCTCCAGATGTCACCCAGTACAGCACAGGGCTGTTATTGACTGCCGCAGGCAAGCAGTACAAAGTGCTTTGCACTTTTTGAGACCTGTAATTTGGTTAGACATTCAGTGTTGTGCTCTATAATCAGCTGTTAGCACTTACAGAAAAGCAGCACTGTGTCTAGATTGTTCATATATCACACAACTACTAATAGCATTGGCTTGTTAGGGGACCAAGATGCTACCTTCAGAATTCCAGCTATCCTGGAGCATGTAGGTATAATGTGAAGTAGCAGCAAGCACTTAGGAAAGATCTTGGCTCTGCTGGAAACTCCCAAATTCAGGCAAGGTCAAAGTTTTGCCTTCAGTAGTGGCACTTGAAGCTCACTCAGCACATCTGATTTCTGAAGGTCTCTCTCAGCATCTGATTTCCGTGATTCTTGGCATGCTGTATCTTGGGCTGGGGAAGTAGTCCTAGGAAAAACCCAGACACTCACTCAAGAGCCTAAGAAAATGCTGTGCAAAGGTATGGCTGCCAAAACACTTCTCTGTTTTTTTGAAAGTGACTCCAGGTTGTGGGATAAAAAGAAGTCAGTGAGTTCTTTGACTCTATTCCCAGATGTGTGATGTTTGATTGTTTTTGGAGATAAGGAACACACTATTTTGAAGCACTGGTTGGGTTACCTCAATGATGAAATTATAATTATGTTTCATGTTTATACCATGCTGTCATCACTTACAATGTGTCTTACATAGTTTTCTTAAAAAAACTTTGAATTTGGAAATCTATTCAGCACTGACTTTAGATTAGATGAATAGAGTAGCTGCGTCCAAGCACTGCAGCTAGGTTTAATGAAATTAGTAATCAAATATTTCAAACTGGATGTTATTCATGACAAAATAATTATTTTGTAGTGCTCCCAGGATTTGCTCAATGAAGCCCCATTCAGTCACACTCAAGAAATGAAGGATTCTTCTGTCATCTGCAGGAATACTAGCAGCATACCTCCAGTAAATGAGTAATAGCACAAAATGAGAGAAATGGTTCCAAAATACAGAGGAAGTTGTCTGGGGTAATATAACCCATGTGTTTTGGAGATACAGTTGAACAGACAGAAGATAAATAAACATGCAGAATTTTGACTAACCTTTAGACAGTACTCCAATACAGCTCATTTCCCTACAATTGTGTTTGATAGACACACACAATCTGCTAACTCTGAAAAGAGCAGTAATTTTCCCTCAGTCACTAACATCACCAAAAATGCCACCACCTACATAATTCCTCTCTAGTGTAATAATACCCTGTTAAGCAAAGAGCTTCAATGAATATTTTACTGCATAATGTTTCTCCAAACGAAAAGAAAGGAAAAGAAACAAGTTCAGCAATAATCAACCTGCTTCTGCTGTTCATGCAGAAGCAGTGGAAATCAAGTGGTATTTAAATAAATAACTTTCTTTAAAGAGGTCAGATCAAGCTTCCATAGCAGGGAGAGACTTACAGCAACAACCAGCTTCTCCAAGAAGCAGTGTGCTGCTCTTCTGTGCTGTGACTGACACCATCACCAATCTAAGACCTGAGAACCTGCAGGCACAGGATCTACATCAGGCGGGTGCCAAAAGAGCATAATCTGTCCAGGGTTGCCCAGTCTTTTGTGACCCTAGCCATCTTCCCATACATCCTCTAGAGGCTGACCATATCCATTGGACAGCTACCAGAAGCAACCATATGCCCCTACCTCTCCTCTTCCATTATCCATAGTCTCTTGTAACGGGAGGGTTTGCATGGTGTGATGGACCTGGAAGTGAGGTGACATGAAGTCTGGCGTATGCAAGCATTCTTCTGCCAACCCTGCTGCAGAGGTGATAAGCTCCAGGAAACTGGCAGAATTGTGAGACCCTCAAGCCAAATTCCCCACTGTTATGGATATAAATCAAGAGATTCCCTGCAACACCAGTGCAGACAACACACTCATCGGGCAAGATGAGGCCGTCCTGGCATACTTGGCAACTGAGGAATAAATGTGCAAGCGAATGGTTTGCCTGATCCAGCCTGGTGTTACAGAACCCAAGAAAATAATTTAATTTCACTGCCTATATGCAGGCTACACTAAGTGCATCACACTGCAAATCACAGCACTCACCCCTGTTTATGTTGACCTGAACAAGTTTCTCACCTAGCCAGAGAATAATTAGCAGACAGAAATCCATCCAGGACTAACATTAAGTGTGCTGTCCTGTCCCAACACCTTGAAAAGCCAAGGGCAAAGGGTTCTGCTACTGCCTCCACAGAAGCAAAATGGAAATACTCTAGGAAAGCTTCTTTCAGTATTCCCAGAAGAAAAACTGACATTTTCATTCAGCCAATTATAAGCCTAGACAGAATGATGTCCCTTCTAAGCACCCCAGGGGAGAAACCTACTGAAAGACTCTCAAAGCACCCTGGATCATATCAGATGAGCAAGGTGGTAACATGAGGTTGGGGCTACCAGCCAGCTCCTTGAAAGGCAAAACTAAGGTGGGAGTGTCCTCAAGGTCCCAAACTGTCATCCATCAACATCACCCTTGTCAAATAACAGTAAATTAGGTAGGCATGTTTTGGATGCTGAAAAAAAATTAGGATTTGACTAAGACATGTCCTAAATTTTGGCCTGAATTTGATGTTGTATATTCTAAAACAGGATTTTATTAACAACAACAATGTATTTGCATCACCAAACCTCTGCCTTCATAACATCCAAAAAAACCCCCTCAACTAAGGAAAATGGAGCCTTAGTTCTCATTAGCAGCAGTCACAGCTTGCTAGTCTAATAGCAGAGCTTTCCAAAAGGAACAAACCCAAAATGAAGACTTTGGGGATAGGATAAAAAGAACAGATAAAGAAATATTTGTAACTCCATCAGGTATTGTCTTTCATTTTGCATTAACAATAACATTACATTATTGCTGGCCACTGCAAGCAACTCGTTTGGATTTTAGGAACAGTGGCATCTGGCAAAAGAGAAACATCAAACTAACCACTTTTTTTTGCCATAAAATCTCTCAAATTTGAGGGTGCCTCTGACTGATACTGCCACAGTACCAATATTTATATGCTCACTGAATTACAGGCTTAAAATTACAGAAGGTTGTTATCACACCTGCAAAACCACAGCCAGGTTGACCTACCCAACACCCACATTCAAGGAATACTGATTTAATTCTGTGATGTGGCAGAATCAGGACTGATGGTCACCCCAAACCACTGCCATGTTCACTGCCTGTTGAGAGGACTCTACAGGATTATAACTTGCATGTTACCACCTTGAGGCCATTGTGACTTTGCAAGCCTGACAACTAAAGCAGCAGATAAATAAGCGAGTCTTCCCATCAAAGCTGTAATCTCACTGCACCAACCCATAAAGATTCAGCTATATTTTGTTTGTTTGTTTATTTGTCTTTCAGAGTACACTAATTTCAATTCAAACTTGTTATTTGCCTCTGTTGCAAATCTCACTTGCTGGAGCAGTCTCTCAGTTAGTTTAAAATGGTCTATTACTTCCAAAGCCTATAAAACCTGCTTGATTACCCAAGCTGCAGATCAATAGAGTTTACTTTTAAAGAAGGGCCATTTCACTAGACTTTTGTTTCCAAAACTGTCCATCACCAAGATGAACCCCAATTGGCAAGAAGAGGAGGAGGATTTGATGACCTCCAGAATTTGCAACCTCATGTATGAAGTAACATTTGCACCCACATCTTTGGAAGAGAAAGGTCTTTGCCTTTGTAAAAGGAAATGTGAGCAAGTCTGCTGGCCCACAAAGAGCAAGGCTGGAACAATAAATTCTTTTGCAGCATGCAGCAGCTGAAATTAAAAAAAAAAAAAGAAACAAACAAAACAAGAACAAACTACATGATTGCAATAACTTTCATTTGTGATTTGAACTCTTAAAGGTTTAAATTTTCTGTAACAGGAGACAATAAAAGAGCAAATGCAATAAAATCAAAGGGAATTTACTAAAATGAGGTTGTTCTAATCTGGCAAACACAAAACATCTTACTTTGAAAAAGTCTCAGACAACACTTGGCTGTCAAAAAAGCTTCCCTCAATTAAAATGATTCAACAAAAATAAGCTGTATCTGTAAAAAAGTCTGCCGGTGCTGCTGAGTCTACATTCACTTTTACTTAAGAAAGCAGTTTTATCCAAACCCATGAAGACTCCTGTTTTAGTGGAGACCGTCTGATGCTCATGACATATTATTTTTTGACATAATGACACCTCAGAATTTTCCAGTGGATGAATGAGTAGCAGATGTAGGTTAATTATTGATTTACTTTGTTACTTACTTTCTATAGACCTTAAGAATGAACCCAGATCTGTCCCAGGGGCTGGAAAGCAGAGGTCAAAACCACTGCTCTCAGACATAAATAATTACTGACCATGACCTGCACTATGTGCTGCAAGAGGCAACCATCAGAGGCTGCTCTTCCACACTTACCTTGCACCGGTGACGTCCACGCCAACCATCAACTGGCCATTCAGAGAAAGGATCTCATCTTTCAGGCGCACTCTTCCACACTTCCCAGCAGGGCTGTTTTTCTTCAAGTCTGTCACCCAGATGCACCCAACATCAAGCACCGGCCCCTTATTCCCCTTCCTCTTCTTTCCTCCCCGACGTTTCTCTCCATAGTCTCCCAGAGCAGGGATGTTCCCAAAGCTCAACCCAAGAACCTCAGTTTTCTGCATCTCCTGGGCCAGGTACATAGTGCAGATCTCTGTATCCAAAGTCCCATAGCTCCCTGGCTGCAGTCTGCTCTCATCTACAGAGAAGTTGAGCTGGATGTACTCGCTCAGCTTCTGGACAGCTGAATGGCAAAGCTGCTGCTCAATCCCCTCAGCCCCCTCCCGATGGCTGTTCTGCAGCCACTGGCACAGGAGGGGGAGGAAGACCCCTGCGTTGTCCTGTGTGATAGGCATTGCTGTCACCTTGCATCACCCTCACAACAGCAGCCTCAGACCCTGTTGGCTCCCCAGACCTTGGTTCTGCCACCCACTGTGGCACCCTGCAGCCCCTGGAGCCATGTTGGAGTGCAGCTGCAGATCCAAAACAAGCCACATCTAATCTCACAGGGACGTTTTGGGGGTTCCAACTGACCAAAAGCACAGTCAAGGCAGGATGCTTGGTGTGAACACACTGTAGCCAACCCCACAAAAGAGGTTGGTGGATGAAGCTGTGGGGAAAGTCTGTAGCTGTCCGAGTACACCTGCTGTCAGGGTCCCCACTCTGCTGGGAGCGATGTCTCCTTCCCACCACGGTCACCACACCGTCTGGTTCTGCAAGGGGGAAACAAAATGGTTAGAAGTGCCAAAACCACTGCAGACGTCCAACAGCCCCAGCCCAGCATCCCAACAGGGGCCAGAGCTCAAATCCCGTTTTGCGTGGCCAGGGCTGCTCTCCTTCTACAATTTACCACTTGAGGGCACCAGCTGCTCTTCTCAGCAAGGGAATAAAAGGTCACGATTAGCTCCTGACCTCCCTGCTAAAACGGGGAATTAATGAGATGTGGGGATCCTCCTGCCACAGCTTCAGGTTTGAGGCTGAAGCAAAGTAGACACTCCAATCAAATCTACTCCAAGGACCACTGAAGGAACATGGTATGACACTACTCTCATCAGTGACTTAAGCTGGTTGATGCTGCTGCTGAAGACAGCTCTGCCCCACACCATGCCAATGTTTTCAGGCGGGAACAGGCTTAATTCAGTAACTTCTCTGGTTTAGTTCCACATCAATCTACTCACAGCAAACACAAAGGGTGAAGATGGGCAATGGGGTTCCTTGTCCGTTGCCTGGATGTGTTCCTCTGTGACCTGTGTTAGATGATATTTAGATTATATGATCCTGCCTGGCAGGGGGATTGAACTCAAAGATCTCCAAGGTCCCTTTCAACCCCTAATACTCTGTGATTCTGTGATTCTGTGATTGTCCTATTGGCAACAGTGGCTTGCCATCAGCCTAAAACTACTCTGCAGTTGAAGCATCTAAGGGAAGTGGCTGCCCAGCTCTCTGGGAGAAGAGTTGTACAGCTGAATTCCTCAGTTTCATGCAATTCAAAGAGGGAAGCACACAGGCAGCAAGAGCTGGGGCTTAGTAAATTAGAAGGTGAGAAAGGCTTTATTTCTAGTATCATTAGAATCTATGAAACAAGGGAAAACCCTGTTAATCAAGAATCAAGTCTAGTTGACAGGTTTCTTTTCATGGGTTATTTTCTAGTAGCAGGTGCTGCCTAGTGAGCTGTGCACCGGGAAGGTAGAAGGCAGCAACAGTTTTGAGTTTGCAGCCTGTATGTCTGCTCCTACTGATGTGGGTGCAAGGCTTGGGTCAGGCAGAAGAGCCCTGGGCATCAGCCCATGACCCTAAGAGGACTAGTATAAAGGTTAACTCTTGCAAAATGCTGTTGCCCAGAACCTGGTGTTCTGCCACCTCCCTGGCTGCATGGCACTACCTAGATGGACAGGACTGACCCCAGGGAAACTCAGGCAGGGACAGGGACATGCCATGAGGGACACGCATAATGCTCTTCAGAGGACTCCAGCATCTTCACCAACGGGGTGATGTTACATCAACAGTTGAACAGGAACAGACATATAAATTCACAAAAGGAGGAACTGGCCCATTGCTTAGTGACAGGGAATTCTGAGTGATGCTCAGGGTGAAGATGTAGAAGTCAAAATCAAAGGAAATAATAAAGACAGAAGCAGCCTGGGCACAGGTCTATAAAGAAGGGGTGATAATACAGTCACAGATTGACAAGGGAATACAATTAAATTCTCTGAATTTTCAACATTGGTGAATATACTGCTTTTAACATAGAACTTAGGTCTTATTTATAAGATCTCATATTTAATTTAATACAAAAGTTGATGACTTAAGTGACATAACTGGAATTTGTAATAAGATCTTCAATACTGATATAAAGTTGTATAGCTTATATATGATGCATTTACTTTCTTTGACGTCCAGAACACAAAGAAAGAGCTACTAAATACTAAAAATACTAATACTAAAAGGAATTAATTAGGTTAATACTAAAAGGAAAACAAACAAACAAATAAAAATAACCACAAAACCAAATGACATGAGAGAAGGCACAACAAACCCCAAACCAAGATTAGATTCATAGATTCACAGATATTAGGGGTTGGAAGGGACCTAGAAGATCATCTAGTCCAACCCCCCTGCCAGAACAGGATCACCTAGACCAAGTCACCCAGGAA
>JANHGL010007326.1:5853-26314 GCA_024611195.1 Ceyx melanurus | reverse complement strand
AAGCCCCACCTGGAATGGCTCCAGGGATGGGGCCTCAACCACCTCCCTGGGCAACCTGTTCCAGTGTCCACCACTCTACTGGGAAAGAACTTCCTTAGTTCTCATCTCAATCCACTCCTTTCTAATTTAAACTCACTGTCTTTTGTCCTTTCACTCCAGGCCTTTGGAAACAGGCATTTCCCAGGCTTTTGAACAGCTCCCTTCAGGTGCTGGAAGGTGCCCAAAGATCTCCCTGGAGCCTTCTCTTCTCCAGGCTGAACAATCCCAGCTCCAACCAATACACCAGTTCAGCTCCAGCTCTGGTGCTGGTTGGAGGCTATTGCTAATGGTCCAACCACCCAGTGTTGGGAGAAACCCTCAGGGTGTTTTACAAGAGCCCCATGTGCACATGGGCTTGGGACTGCACAGAACTCCTCCTGCTTTTTGGCTGGCTGAGGCTGATACAGAGCCTGGTGAGAAGCCCGGGGAGTAAATCAGATGTTTTTCTGCAGCACTGTATCCAGGCTTAATCTTCCAAAAGCTAAATTGCCATAAATAATACCTTAATTGCAAAAGTAAGAGCTGATCCTTTCCCCTTTGTTCCCTCAAATTTGGAAAAGTGTTTAAAATCTTTAGCTCCTTGTAATTTCTCTCTTCCAACTAAAACAGCTCTGTGATTCTTATGATTCTAATTTTTCTCATTAACTTATTTCTGATTTAGTAGCTTTGTTATTATTGGGTTTTTTCGGTTTTTTTTTGTTTTTTTTTTTTTTTTTCCCCAAGGTTTCCAACATTTAATGACTTGTTTCATTAGTTTCTTTTAATGTGTGCTGGCAATGGTCCTGCAAGGACAAACATAGAGCTTCTGATACTGGCTGGAGTTTAACAATAATAAACCTTCGAGTGTTGCAACTTCCTGGTGCATTTGGAACCCGGGTCAGCATCTCTGGTCCTGGGGGACATCACAGGGATGATCCCAGGGCTGGAGAAGCTCTTTGCCTCTCTGTCTCACCCTCCTCTACAGCCATGTCTTCCTTCCCCCAGCTATGTTCAAGAGTTTTGTCTCTGTGTGTCTCTGAGGTGTTGGAGCCTCAGCTGACCCCAAGGAATTTATTGATGGTTGCAGTGACTTGGTGGCAGTTCCCAACTGAGCTTTTCCCACTGTTTTGCCATGGTGTGAAATAAATAGTGACATAAACTGTCCAGAGCAGAAAGAAGGGACAACAGACAATGAGTCCCTGGCTGCTCTTGGCGCTGGCAGGATGATTGTATTGACTTTACTGCTCCTTCCCACCAAACAGGAGGCAAATTTAACTGGGTTCTGCTGTTCTGTGAGAGGCTGGAGCCTTTTCCCTGTTTCCAGACTGGTAAATAATGCATGATCTCTCTCATGTGCTTACGCAACCCCTACCACGATAAATATCAACCAAGGGAAATGAAAGTGGAAAGAAACATTATCCTTCTCAGTCATGCAACCATTTACAATCTGCGTTAGGATGCTTCTGCTCTTAGGAGATGAGGGGATGTATCTATTAACAGACCAGAATGCAACAAATCACGGGGCTGTAACGTTCCAGTGCCACATAAAAGCAGCCTTAAAACTGTATAAAGAAAGACCAATAATACACAGAGATTATTTCCTCCCTCCTTTTCTTTTTTTTTAATCACTCCAAAGGAAAATTCTTTCCAAGTGCCTGAGAATCAGATATTAAGGACTATATTTTCAAGTTCAGGGGCATAAAACTAAGCACTAGACACCCCATCTGGGGATCTTGCTTTTGGTGCTTGAATGTGATGCTGGTTACTTGAAGAAACTGGCTCTGGTGCAGAGATGTTTTGCATATATGTTGTTTCAAAAGAGCCTGGGTGTGTGCTATTTAAAACTAATTCTAACATCAGGTTTCTCGGGGCAGGTTAGCAGAAGCATTTCAGGTTTGCAGAAAAGTCTGTAAAAAGGGGAGTTTGTGTGCATTTTATAAGGGCCATGTCTAAATCATTCTTCTCTGGGTTGTGAGCTTCACCCATAGGAAAGGTTTTGTGTCCTTGGGATGGTAGATCTGTGGATTCCCTGCGTCCTGAAAAATCCTCTCACGTTCTCTTTGCAATAACTTGGTGTCTCGAGAAGGAAACTCAGTTGTGCTTTCCATGCAGGCAGGAGTGTGTGGGTGGGCATCCAGGGGATGCAGCATCAGTACAGCCATGCATATAGAACACGAGCAGGAGGGTGTTTGGAAAGGAAAAGCAAAAGGTGTAATGGTAGAGAAAGGTTGTATTTGGCACATCTTTTACACTTAAACTGATTTCTAGTCATGAGGCACTGAGTTGTGAGCTGAGCTGGGTGCAAAAAGGGAGAAGGACTCTGTGCCATCCTGGTTCTGGGCAGCAGAAAAGCTTTGCCCAGGTCATTTGGCCTGTGGGAGCTCAGTCCTCAGACAGACATGGGCTGCTGCTCTGTGGGCTGCACACGTGGTAACTTGTGACTGTGTTAGTCCTGTATCTGCAGCATGGTGGTGCTCCCTGGGGCTGGTTCCTGATCCAGCCTGTCACAACCCAGGAAGATATGTCCAAGAATAGGCATGTGCATTAACAGGGCTACATGCTGTAGGCAGTGTTTGTATTCCCAGCATTTAACCCCAGTTATTGGGGGGTTGAATTTTATTTAAGAAGGGATGAAGTGTTACAACTTGCTGTGAGGTGTTTGTTTTGGATACACTCTACTTTTGGTGCTAGCAATCCCTTACCAAGCTGCAGTATGAATAAAAAATGTCTGGCCCATCCTGAATCCACTGTTTAGGGAGCAGAAGAGGGTTTGGGCAGCCTGTGAGGAATAGCACTTTTCATCTCTCTCCTATTCATGTCTCTTCTCAAAGGGAATAAAGTGAGTCTTTCTCTAGGCTCCTGCACAAAGCATGTCCCACCTGTATAAATAACCCTCCTCCTGCCCCTTCCACTGGTATGCTGTAAAACCTCAAGTTTAATCATAATATCTTCACTGGAGGGAATTCAGATCAGGAGGGACTGGGGGAGTCTGCATCATCTTTTGAGACAATGTTGAACCCTCAGCCTGAAATTCTCTTCATCTGGCACAGCCCTGCTTTTCCCTACCTTAATTTTGCCAGCAGTGGGTGCTTGGGATGAGGCAAGGATTGTTTGGGAAGCTTCACAGGTCATCACAAGGGGTTCTTTTATTGTCAGAGCCTGTCTTTATTCATGGCTTCTAGCTTGTACAGCTCACCTGTCTGGTGTCAGAAATTTGCCCTCCTTTCTTGCAGGCATCTGGGCACGGTCTGTTGGTGCTGGGAAGCTGTGGCTCTGCCTATTAGACATCAGATGATAGGTTCAACAGAGAGGGTTGCTCTTTCTTCTCTGGTTATTGATTTTTTTCTTCTTTTTTTTTTTTTAAGGTCCATTTTGATTGTAAATTTTGAGGGGAGTCAACACCAAGCAATAAAGGTGAGTTGTTAAACCTAGGTGATCTCCTAGACATACATATAGAAGATTAATGTGGTTTTTTTACAAACCAGGAGCAACCCTGCCCCCCTGCATGCCTGCCAAGCTTGGATATCTCTCAGATCAGGCTCTGTTGTCTATTTTGCAACCCCCTTCCCAGTTTGGAGAAACAAACTTGATAATCCTCCCTTACGCTGCAGGGGTCTGGAGGATTAATTACTGAAGGTGGCAAGGTGCTCTGATGCGATAAAAAAAGATTAAAAGAAACCCATCTAAAAGAGGGTGGAAGAGGGAGCTGAACCCTGGGAGGGATGGAGCTGAAATCTTCACAGCTATCAACACGGTGGCAAGTTAAGCCCTTGTCCCATTGCTCGAATACATCAGCTCTGCCCCAGTGGAGCAACCATCAGCTCTCAGCAGCATCAGGGTTTGCTGCATCTGTGCTTCTAAAAGTTAATAAAGCAGATGTGTTGCTCTGGGCTGGTTATTTATTGGTCTCGGTGTGAGCTCAGAGCTGAACAATCGTGTAAACAGGGCTGGCTGGCAGTGTCCTGTGGGTGCCCCTCAGCCATGGGTACAGCAGATCAGCCCATCACCCTTCTCAGGCTGGGGCAGAGCCTTCAGAGGTTTAGCTAAACTTTATTTTGGGAAGTCCCAGGCTCCTAGTGTGGCTGGCAATTGCTTTAAGGTGCATTTCCATCTATGACTGAAAGAAGAAAAAAAAAAAAAAGGAAGGGAAATTGAACACAGTGTTCCTCAGCAGGCCAGGGAATCGAGGAGTTTAATTGTTTGTGTGCTGCTTGGTAAAGCAAACCAGTTTTATAATTTCTAATTTGTCATTCATAGCAGTCTGACTCAACAAATCACATTGCTCATTGCTTTTAACTCAAAGATCTTTTCGATGTTAAGGTAGAAAACTTCTTTAAACCACATGGAGCATCTCTGGAAGCCTGCCCAGGGCACAGGATGGTCAAACCTCAGCAGAGCCAAGGTTTCCATCAGCTGAACTCTCGTCTCCCAAACTGAAATTGGTTATTTGTAGGATGGCAGAACAAAAGGATGTATTAATTTATTGTTATTATTATTTCTTAATTAAATTTTTCATTAAGAAAAGCATCCATTTCCCCTTTTTGTGCTCTCCAAAACCACCTGCAGATGTACAAGGAAAGGGTAAAGTTACAGTTTCAGTTCCTACAGCAAGGCTGATCTGAAAGGTTTGCATTGCTCACCAACTTATTCACCCAAAAAGAAAGGAAAAGACTCAGTTTTTCTCACATTCCATATTTTTAAGGCTCCCTTTAAACTCAGGTGTATCCACCTCCTTGCTTCTGTGGGAGGTTACTGGTCAAGCCTTTCTGGGGAGCAAAGTTTGCTTCAGGTTATTGGTGTGTTTGTACAGGGCAGGAGGAAGAGGAAAACCCACCTGCCAGCCTGAAGAGATGGGAAGAGAGATTTGTGAGCAGCAAGCCTCGCCAGCAATGTCTTCTGGAGGGGAAGCCACTCTTACTCATCCTCTTGCTTCTCCTGTGCACTCAACTGAGCCTTGTAAGTCCTTTTCACCCTCTCTTCTCTCTGCTGAGGTGGTGTCTTTGGCTCTTGTTGCCTGAGACTGTCATTATCATTAGCTGAGGCAAGGTGGGCACTTGTGGTTGCCAACCCCGTGGGGCTGGGACTGCCCTGAGCTGGACCAGCCCTTGCTTTGGAAGCCTTGGGGAAGGGCTCCATCGTAGGGTGGTGGCTCCCCCTGGGACTGTGCAGCACCCTGGTGTTCACTGGCCACCCCCCAGGGAAGCTGTGAAATGCCCTTGGCAAAGATGGTCTGAAACTTTCTGATCCTTGGCGAATTTGCTTAGAAAGAAGGAATCTATCAACATGAGACAAGGGTTGTTTTAATAGCCTAAAATCTTATTGCTTCTGGAACATTTGCTCTTTCTTGGAGCAAACCAGTTTGTTTTAATTTCATTGCCTTGAGTTCATGGAAATAAATTCGAAAAGCTCCCCAAACAATATCAGTCAGGATAACAATGTTATCATTTTACCTCTGTGACAGTGCTGGTGAGAGGAAAATGCAGGAAACACGAAGCAAAGAGAAATACCTCAGATCTCAGCCCCTTGAAATACTTGAAACTAATACCCCCCTGACTTCTAACCTTGCAGAGGAAAGCAGGGTTGTCAAGTGCTGTTTCTGTTTGAGGAGGTTGTTACTCTGTCATGTTCCTTGCCTAGATGGAGGCAAACACTCAAATTAGTTCTGAGCCTACACTGGGTGAGAAATAGAGTGTGGCATTGTTATTAAAATTCATGGTTTATCAGCAGTATGGTCTCTGAGAACAGCAAACTGAAGAGCTTTTCATTTAGGGCTAATAGTGGAATACTTCAATTCTTGCTGTAGTTTAACCCTTTGCTATATTCTTAAGGTGAGAGGAAAGTAGTGATCCTGAAGAGAAATCCTTATGTTGAGATCTTAAAGGGAAAGGGTGTGCTCCTCCTCAAATTCTCCATCAGGCCAGACATTAATTATGAATGCTCATTAATTATAACAGCTTGTCTGCCATAAAAAGCTCTTTAAATGAACTTCTGAACTGAATTCCAGTAGGGGAATTGGGACAAATATAGAAAGGACTGTCCCCTTTTAAAATGTTGGGCTTTTCTCTCTTGTGACATCCACAGTTAAAATTTAGAAACATGGCTAATGAACTTAAGAAACTCATTCTTTAGAAGATCAAAGTCCTAAAATGCTGTTAATTCCCTTTGAGACAAATGAATTATAGCTAAGAGAGTTTTCCCTGTAACTTTTTTTTTTGCATTTAAAATCTCTCTAATTGTTCCCTGAGACACTCTTCCTTTATATTTCGCTGTAAACTAATTTGCTGAAGTGCTAAGAAGCTTAAAAAAAAAATATTTCTAGGCTCTACAACAAAACCTATCATATATTCTTCTTAACATATATTATTTTAAAGAGGAAATTATTCCTCCTTAAAACCCAGCACAGGTTAATTGGTTTAACAGAGAACACTGGTGGTGTTAAGAGTACAAAAAAAAATCCACCTTTGTGGAAAGAAAGGGATAAATCTTAGTATTTTTTGTTTAGCATTTGCACTCCACTCTGAGCTTCTCGGTGTTCTGTGGTTCAAGACTCTTTGTTGAACTTTGTAGGGTAAATTTCAGTTGAATTTCTCAAGGTCAGCCTCCACAAGTGCATTTTTTGTAGTGTGTGTTCTTGTCCAGTTTTGGGGAATCCTGGAGGGTAGGGAGGGCTTGGGGACCTTTGTCTGTTGAATCTCAGGAACTTCTGTGCAGCCAGTGACAGCCAAGTGGTTTCGATAGGAAGAAATTTGTTGGTGGTTTTTATCTTGATTTAACCTGAGTTTTTAACCTTTGTTGTGCCAAGTTATTCTTTGAGCTTCTGTCCTTGCTTTGCCCTGTGGAGTGTTGCAGCACCACAGACCCCTGTGGTGCCAGGAGGTGCACATCTTTTCAGTTACTTCTGGATTTCCACAGAAGTGTTTCTCCCTTTGGTATTTTAGAACAATCTCGTAGGATGAAGACACTGCATCAATATTCTAATGGTTATTTAGAGAGTGAAGCATACCACTGGGCACCTATTTGCATGTGTAGGTGCCTAAATAGCTGAGAAAAACCACCATCTGGTCTCTGGACTCGGATGCTCAGCAGATATGTGTGTTCTGAAACGAGGAGAATTTGTTGTATAAGTTTCCTTTGATTTCTTCAAGTCCTTTTGTCTCTAATGTGCAGAGGAAGAAAATACAAAGTGCTTTGAAAAGCTCTGATACCTCTACACTGCCTGTGTGTGTTTTACAGATAACACTACAGATGATTAGCAGGAAAAACCCATGTATTTTGTACAAGTATTCTGCACTCAGCTTTTTAACAACTGCCTGAAAGGGCAATGTAGAGAGGCTGGTGCTGGTCTCTTCTCACAGGTCATCAGTGATAGAACAAGAGGGGATGGATTCCAGCTGTTCCAAGGGAGGTTTAGACTGGGCATTAGGGAAACCTTTTCTACTGAAGGAGTGGTCAGACACTGGCACAGGCTGCCCAGGGAGGGGGTTGAGTCACCAGCCCTGGGTGTTTTTAAGGGGCATTTAAATGTTTTGCTGGGGGATGTGTTTTAGAGGTGAACTTTGTAAATTGTTGGACTTGATGCCAAGGGTCTTTTCCAGTCGGAATGATTCTATGATCTTTTAGAGCTTTTACTTGATAAAATTAATACCTACATAGCATTTCCAATCACTTCAAAGTTAATTATTTTCTGGAAGAATTTTAAGCTACCTCAAGCTGCTTCTCTTCCTTAAATACTTGTTCTTTTTCTTCCTTTTCTAATAGAATTTCAGATTTGGTCTTTTGATGTACATGAAACTCCTGGGTTGGCTTTAAGAGGGGGTTTGGCCTCAGCACATTGGGCTAGAGATTTGGGAAATTCCCAGTGGGTAACTGCCAACATATTTTTTTGGAGCGGGGGCGGTCGGCGCGGTTTGTGCGTGGGATAGTTGTGACCGCCTGGTGCGTTACAGTCAATCTTTTTTTTTTGGGGGGGGGGAGGGGAATATTTGCTCACTACATTAAATGGACCCTGAGAAACACTGGAAAATAAACCCCCTCTTCTAAACCTCGAGGTTGTTCCAGCTTCTATGGGAAAGCCTGGGACAGTTAAATTATTGTTAATAATAATGTCAAAAATATTATTAATAACAATGTTATTAATACAAAAATTACTGTTAATTTCAGTGGTGACACTTTAAACAAAGGACTGTGTATTGATTCTGAACCTGTTACATGACCATTTTCCTGCAGTGTTGGCACTGTTTTCTGCCAAAACTAATTAGATACTCATTGACATTGGGCCAATTCCCTGACTTGCACGTTGTCAGTCAGGTAGAAATCCAAATGTTCGCCCACTCTCTAAACCGTTTGGTTTCTCCCTGACACCGTCAGAAGTACAGATGACACATCTTGTGGATCTTGAGGAATAAAATCAAATATTCTCTCCTTTTCAGTCTGATGGAAGAAAAAAAAAAAAGCCCCATAATTCTCAACTCTGTAATAGTTTCCTATAAAATAAATTACTTTATCTGTCTTAATACTGTCACACTTCTGTTCTCCAGTGATCTACTTCTTCCATCTGTGTGCATAACTGTAATCTTTGCTACACCTACTCTATGTACTCTCAAGTGTCAAAATCTATCCTCAATCATTCCTGTCATTAGTCTCTTGTTCCTGACGGGATAGTGGGGAAAAAAACATCCCAGTTCCTCAGACCTCTTTGGATAAACTCTGCAAAACGAGCCCAGAAATTATGTGAGCTATCAGAAACAGACCGTGACTGAGTTCTGTTTTGGTTGGGTTTTTGTCACCTGAAATTTTCCACTTATTGCTCTTGATGTTTTTATTCTGTGTGTCTTGTTTCCATCAGCTAAACATAACTTCAGGAGATATCCACGTTACCTCAGTCCTATGAAACTTGACTTGCTGTTTCTTATCGAGTAATTCTGTGTGACTCATGCTTCGTTCCCTGATATAATTTTTTTTCCACTCATTTGCAGAATATTGTTCAGCCGATTGAGCTCACTTACTCAAATCACCCTCTTTTGTAGTGGGACTGTGCAATCACCTTCCTTTTTCACAAAGCCACTGCAAGAACAATGAGGTGACCCATAAATTATGACTGTCCATATTTTCCTTAAAATATGGATTGCACTTGATTAAACAAAGTCACTGCAGAAAAAAAAAAAGAAAAAGAAAAAGAAACCCTCTTGGAAGCTGTGTGTCGTAGTTTAATGTGACAATGTGCCTCTCCTGCTGAGCTGTGACCTACTTTGCTCACAAAACACGAGACTGTGGGAGCCTCAGGAATTCTTCACCTCAGGACCTGAAACATGAATCACCAGTGAAGGATCCTGCAAAGGTTTCCTTGTGAATCTGGCAGGTGCTGCACAGCTTATTGCTTCTCCTGGAAATGCCCCCCCCTCCTTCTTCTGCAGCTGTTCTTTGTACAATTTATCTGCTCTAGATTCTAGCCTGCCCACAGCACCCACCCTTCAAATTCAAATTGCTGCCTCGTGAGAGATTTTGATACTTTTTTGGACTGTGGTTCGGGGATTTTTGACTGTGATTTGATTTTTTGTTTGTTTAGTTTTGTGTGGTGGTTTTTTTTGGTTGGTTTGGTTTTGGTTTGGTGTTTTTTTTTTTGGTGTTACGTTTTTTTTCATCAGCTTAATTAAAATGTTTTGCTCTGCTAATCCAAGACATTTCTCTCTCTCTTCTCCCCCAGCCCCTTTCCTTTTTTTCTTATTGAACAGGAATCCTTTTCCACTACCAAAAATATTATATGCATCCAAACTTGGTAGGCTGCCTGCTCATGGAGAAGCAGGAGACGAGAGATTAAACATCAACAGCAGTGGGAATGACCTACAACATATGGGACAGTTGGTAACTATCCAGCCTTTATTATGTAAGACACAAAATCACAAGCTCTGCTAAAACATGTAAGTAGACAGAAGGAAAATGATGGCAAATGGCTGCTCCCAAAGATAAAGGTCCTTAACTGTAAATTTGTATTTTCTGGCTCTTCGACAAATGCCTGAAATCCACTTGTTGAATGTGATTTTGTTCTGTAGCAAAGACTTGGCTTTGAAAAGTGTTTACTGATGGAAGAAGAAACGTTTGCAGCATAAATAGTGACAGCTAAGAATTATTTTCAAATGTGTGACTGTGGAGACTGGCTGTGAAATGAAGCCTGTGCTGGTCTAAATCTGCTCCCATTGTGGTCAGGGGAAGATTGCTGACAAGTGTCAGAAGGCAGAAGGGTAAGCTGTGAACTTCCAGAAATCCTCCCACTCTCAACGTGTGGTGTTTTATGTCCAAATGAGTCAGGCACTTCTAATTCCAGTGGGAGGAAGGCATCAGAGTAGAGCAAACTTACAACAACGAGGTGGGGTACCAAATAGATCTCTTAGAAACAAAAAAATAGACCTTCTGCCCTACCCACAGTGGACGTCGAGTTGGGCACTACAACAAAAATTAATAGGATGGGACAAATCTGCAGGAGAACCAACACGTAGCTGTTTCCACTGCCAAAATTTTGCTCAGGATTTCTTTTTAAGGAACCTGACCTGTCTTGAAAATCTTCCTGCAGCCCTCAAACACAGCTTCTAATTCTTATCTGAGTTAAGAATCACCACGTCACTTGAGTGTAAAGACTTGAGTTTGTCCATCAGGTTGTGATTTTGCATGACCAAAGGTACTGATCACAGCATCTCACCCATGAGGAAACCCAGGCTCCTCAAGAGGACAGCTCAGCAGAGCTGTGAGGAACCTCCTCCCTGGTCATATGGGGAGTCTCAGTGCCTGTCTTGGTGCTAGGAGAAATGGTTGAAGCTGATGGAAAGACCATCCCCTCCTGGGATTCCTACAGGGACCCTCAAAGAACTTCATGTTATAACGTGTTGGAAAACCAGTCTGTGTGCCCAGTGGTTAAAGGATCCCAAATTAATTCACAAACTCCATCTGGGAGCTGGTCCAGTGTATAATTTCCTCCCTGAAATTGGACCTTTGAGTTATGGTAAAGAGTCTTACTGCACATTTATCAGCTTGAAATTTGGATACCACAATGTTGTTGGGAAGTAGAACTTTTATTTGCTTACAATAAGTGTCTCTGTAATTAAATTAGATGTTTAGAGAAGTGGCAGGGTGAAGATCAAGGTATTTATAGATTGTGTTTAAAAATACAGCCCAAATGATCAGTCCTGGAGCTTTCAGTTGCAGTAAGGTCTAGTGTTCAATGTTTTAAATGATTGGAACTCACCTTTTGCAATAACTCCCAGAATCTTAGGGCTTGCCAATTCATTTTGCATTATGCTTTGCCTGCTTATGATATTGCTTTGCTTGGATTTCCAGAACTCATCCTTGCTCTCTTCATTTTATCCACTAGGAATAAAAGGCTGTAATCTGCTGGTTTTGTGTTAATAAATATTTTATTATTCACAGTTTCAACTATTCTCCTGGTGAACCTCAGCTGCTGTACTTTCTGTAATAATGCCTGGTTCAAGGATGAAAATTGCCCTCCAAGTTATGAGAAAGAAACACAACCCAGCACTGCCCTTCCTCAAGAAACCCCCAAACAATTGCTGAAGCATTGCTGTGTTTTTCTTCTCGCCGTGTTGTACTTCTACTCGTTGTTTTGAGACAACTTTAAGTATTAGAAAGAAGTGAGATGTAATAACCAACTCTTCCCTGAGCTTGCAGGAGCCTCAGTATCTTCCCTAGCAGCAGAGCCAAATGATGATGCCCTGTGCTGTTCTCACCAAGGAACATGAGCTCCTCAACCAGCCTGCAACTGTGGCACTGTGATGAAGGGATGATAACTGGATCCCTCTTGGTTCTGCTGCTCTGGGCTTCCCAGGGCCACCCGTAAGAGGTGAGAGAGGGTACAAGAGGAGGAAGGTGTGGAGTAGAAGAGAAACTTCTTCCTGGTACCATCCATATTGACCCAGAGATGCCTAAGAAAATAATTAATCCTTAACACGCTTGATGGGGTTAAAAAATCTGGTGTGATATGGTAGAAAAAAGGGGAGATTATAACTCAAACCAACCTACCACTGGAGTTTGTTTGCCAAGAGGGAGTCAGACACTGATCACCTACATCAGTTGGAGTTCTTCCTTACCCTGGAGTAGGGTCCATTGACTTCACTGGGGCTACTCACTCTCTTAATTACAAACTGGTGTAAGGAAAGGTGAGAGAATAGTACCCTAATCCCTGAACTGTGTTTCGGATCTCTTTGTCCATCCCCTAAAATTTTGGTGTCACCTCCTCAGAATGAAAAAGTGAATTGTGTCAAAGATCTTGGTCTTAGATAAAAAAAAAAGCCCCTTGAATTTTTTAAAACATACTGTAAAACTACCTCTCAAAGTGCTGCAGATTCACTTTTTGGATATGCAATTTTCATTCTATTGAATTTTTTGACATATGGTTATGTAAAGCATGTAATAGCAAACTCTATCCATTTACACCTTCCAGAAGGCAGCAACTTCAGGAGTTAATGCAGAATTATTTTTAGTGTGTATTCAAGTTTATTCATGCTGAAAGGTGGTACTTATCTTTTGTAATTTTAGAGTAGTTATTTGAATAAAAACATGAGTATAGTTCCATTTTAACTGCCATGTGACATTTGGGAGCTGGTTAAAACCTCTCTCAAGATGTGAAAATCCCAGCATTGTCTCTTTGCGACAGCTCAGCCAAACACACACTACCTGTGTGTGTGTTTGGACCCATGTCTGCAAAGGCATAAAATAAGAGTAGTCTCCTAGATGGCAAAAGAATATTACACCATAAACAATGGAAGTATCCATCTGCCAGCAGAAAGTGCAATTTTCAGTGTTCTGTGTAGGGAACTGAATTCAACTTTATTGAAGTTCAATTACCCCTTTGATTCCAAATTCCAAATTAAACTGTCACTGGAGAAGTTAGATAAAAATCTGTGGCAGAGTATTTTCCCTAGAGCTGGGTAAATATTTCTGTTAGCCAAGGAACTGTGCCCTTTTTTTTCCTTTTTTTTTCTTTTTTTTTTCTTTTTTTTTTTTTTTTTTAGTTAAGGGATTATCTGTGCAGAGGTTGCAAGTTTCTCATGTTTGGGGGTCACTGTTTGGATAAGCCTTATGCTGTTGTTTCTGCTCCCTCAGCTAAGTGTGCAAAACAAGGAGCCTGTAAAATCTGCCTGTTATTTTGGTGGAAGGAGTTTAACTCTTTGCCCAAGAGCACACGCAGGGACTTGGCTGGGACAGCCTAACACGAAGGCAGCAGAGAAAGGTCAACAAAATGTCTTCTGCAAAATTTTCCTTGCCCTGAATTTGATTTCCAAGAAGGCAAATATAAACCTCTTATTTAGAGATAACTGTGGGTCTGACACTGGAAAAAGCTATGCAGTAAAAATAATAATTGAGTCATGATGATAATGAGGCTACAGTTACGCAATACCAAATTATCCCTATTTCTTTTGCAGGCAATGCATGATTGCACATTTGGATATCCAGGATAATCTGGGTTGCTCCTACTTTGGGGCCAGCAATACCTCTGTGCAGTACCTCCTTGCAGAAGAAACTGTACAAATTTTTGCAGAATAATCCCTTTTAAAGGCTTTTTCTCAAGCAAATATATCATAAAAATATTTTTACTACTGGATTCATGGAATCATAGAATCATTCAGGTTAGAAAAAACCCTTGGGATCATTGAGTCCAAACATTAACCCTACTCTGAAAAGTTCACCTTTAAACCATGTCCCTCAAATCCACATCCAAATGACCCTTAAACACATCCAGGGCTGGTGACTCAACCCCCTCCCTGGGCAGCCTGTCCCTGTGTCGTTGACACTAATGTTCAAAGAGGCATTTTATGATGCATTTCTTCTCCTGATTTATATCCAGTTCATCTTGAAAGCATTTTCCAGCTCATGAGCCCTAATGAACCAGCCCTGAATGTGCCTGTTTCCCCACCATTAAACTCTCCTATCTCCCAAGCAGCACTTGGCAGTTGAGATCGTGTAGCTGCTGTAGGTCAGTGGGCAGCAGAGTCACAGCAATGATGAGACCAGTTCCCAGGAGCAGGAAAGTGTGCTCCCCTTCCCCCTTGCAGCAGCTGAGAGGTTTAACAGACAGGTTACTGTGAGCACACACTGTTTTCATAGACCATGAACTGTGCCTGGTATTGGGGCATGCACTACAGATAGAGGAGGTTGGACCCAGGTCTGACCATCCTGCTCCTTCCTGAAGCCTGGACCTGCCTCTCCAGTGCTATCCCAGCTCCTCTGGGTGCCTTCAGGTCTTCCCTAGAGCTGGCCTGACACCCAGCAGATGACAGGCAGAGAGGGTGACTCCTTTGTGGAATCATAGAATGTTAGGGGTTGGAAGGAACCTCTGGAGATCATCACTTGAAGCTCTTAGTCCAGCAGGGACAGCCAGGCTGATCCTGCTGCTGGCTGCAGCCTTTGGTGTCAGGATGAAAGGTGTGGAGCTGATTTGCACACCCAGAGTGCATATCTTTTTCTAATCCTTCTCCTAGGTGGAATATTTCCACGACTTGTTAATGGAGCTAATGCCAGAAGACTATGAAGAGGTTGATTGTAATTCACTGGGATGAGACTCAGCAAAACACAGGGAGGATGCAAACAAAACTCAAGTAAATCTCCTTTCTCTCCATGACAGGTATTTTATCTTGAATTTGGAATTTTTCTGAGAAGAAGCTGCAAGAGGTGCTCTCCTCCTCATTGTGCCCTCCCTCTTCCCATTGCTGCTGAGTAAGAAATAAAGTTTGGTAAAACTGTCATTTCAATGAAGGAACCATTTTGTGCACGAAGCTCCCAGTGGTCATTTAGGAGCTGTCATGCTTTTCTTACCTTATTTTCAGTGTTATTTTTTGGTTTGTGCCTGATGTGCTTAAATCCCAGTAGCTTACTCTTCTCTATGTACCATAGTTCTTGCTAAAGTCCTTATCTTCAGCTTCTGGAGAAACTGAGGGCTTCCTTCTTGCAAAGGTACCCTCGTGATGAATCAGTTCAGGTAACACACTCTTCATTTGTTGGGGGTTTTTTTTGCTTTTGTTTGGTGTTTTTACAGACAGATTTTCCACGTCTGCTGGCACAAGAGTCCATGTGAGAATTCCCCGACCAGTGTCCAACCTGGACCCTCCAGGATTCCTCCCCTGGGGACAATTTACCTTCTTCAGGTAATTTGTGTGGTGTTGAGCAGAGCCTCCATCTAGCCCTTTTTAGAAACATTCATCATCAGGCTCATGAGATGCCAGTCAGGGTTCTGCCAGCTTTCTTACCATCTCTATCTCTCCCCTGACCTATAGGCCATTTAGAGAGTGGCTGCTTTGGGCAGGTGGCAGCTGGGGTGTCAGTGTGCAGCCCTCCAAGCACAGCAGGGATGTGATTTATCAAGGACATGTGGATAAACAGAAAAAAAAACAACCCAAACAAAAACACCTCTGTGCACAGCTGTTTCATCCCTGCTGCCAAGACAGGCCAAGTAATCCCCTGGCTATGGAGAGAAATCAGAGAAGAAATAGTTGAGCTGCTTTGGAAATACCCACAGGTACAGTAGGATCCTTGAATTTTATATTTCTCTGCCTCTCTTGATGTGAAAAACTGATGCTTTTTCTGGTGCTTGTCTTCCTTGAGGTGTCAGTGCCACCCCTCCTGGCCCTTCACTGTGGGAAGACATTATTCTCTTCAGACATAAAACTTGTTAAACATGAGGAAAAACTTCTTCACTGTGAGGGTGGTAGAGGCTGGCACAAGTTGCCCAGGGAGGTTGTGGAATCTCCTCTGGAGACTTTCCAGCCCCATCTGGATCTGTTCCTGTGTGGGCTGCCTGGGTGCTCCTGCTTTGGCAGGGGGTTGGACTTGATCTCCAGAGGTCCCTTCCACCCCCCACCATTCTGTGATTCTATGAACATAAATATCCATATGCTGCAGTCTCTACCACTGGTCCACTCTCACCACAGTGGTTTGTATATACTAAGAGACAGAGAAGCATCCCAGTTATCTGAATAACTACCCTTCTGCCCCTTCCTCAAGGGCATCTCTTCTCCTCTTCAGCCACCTCATCCCACGTACCCACCTGTACCCCCTGCTGAAAGCCCTGCAGCTCCTGCAGCTTGGCTCCTCTGCCAGGAACAGCAGAGATAAGCAGCAACCAAAGCATTATTTATTTACCCCTGGGCTCTCCTCATTTTGCTAACCCATTCACTGAGTTAGTAGTTGATAAATCGAGGCCATCTCCTTTCCTCTCTTTCCACCTGCATCCTTTCTTCCCCTCCAGGGCTGTGGCACTGCTGCTGCATCCCAGAAATTGCTCTGCTCCTACTGCTGGTCTCCGCATTCAGTTCTCCCGCATTTATTGAAGTGAAGTTTTGAGAGGAATTACCTAAATCTGGAGAAACACCACCATGAATCAGACCCATTAGCTCCCTGATGTTTTATTCTTTTGTTTGACTCTTTAAATATATTTGGTGGGAAGTGACATGGTGAGGCAGATCCAAAGAGTCAATCTAACAGCTTCCCCAGCTAGAGCTCTGGTGCAGCATTTGAATCAACACACACACTGGGAAACAGGCTCCCCTCTGCTCCTTGCTGCTGACAATTTTAAGTCTGCCAGGAGTGAAGGAGCTTGGCTCTGAGCCTGTTACAAAAGTCTCAATGCAGAAATTCATGGGTTTCTCCTGGGTGGGCTCCAAGCATGTGGTAACCAGCAGAAATGCTGGCAGCAGGTGGATGGTGGCTCTGGGGCTTTGGAGAGCTACATTATTATGTGTTGCTTTGGTTTTAAGCATCAAGAAAGAAAAAGAACAGCCCTGCTTCTGCTTTTGAAGGGAAAACGATAGGAAGCTCCTGGCACTGCTGCCAGGATGTTTTTAAATTGACTCTTCCTCTCCCTGCCCTTTAAAACTCATGAGAAATAAATTGGCACCATTTGTTTGTGAAATAACATAAGGTGGCTACAGAGAAATGAAAGGTCTTTGCCTGGCATAGCCCATTTACAGCTTGTGAGTAAATAATTTAATTAGTGGGAAACATTTCTACTAAGTGCACAGAAAACCTGTTAGCTCAGATCCCACTCCAGACACTGTGGCAACCCTGGAGAGCCCAGCCTGAGCTGATATGGGGTGAAGGGCAGTGTTGTGGGTGATGGGTCAGATCCTTCCTTGGGTACATTCACTCCTGCTGCCTAATCTGCTATGTCCAGCATAGCTCCAGGTTTCAAAGGTCAAAGTAAAAAGTGATTTTACCAGTCTTTATGGCAGCACCTGCAGTACTTTACAGGAATGCCCTACGTGGCTGGGCTAATGGCCAAATGGAATGTTTTGGCTTGTCCAAGGATGATTGGAGTCAGTTGGCATGTCCCTGGATGGAGGGGGGCTCTGTGGTTTGGACTGGCCTTGTGGGCTCCATCCAGTCTGCTTTCACATGGGCCACTTGCACACAACTTGCCTGGTGCTGTGGAGTCAACTGGGTCATGCTGGGATGCTCGGGTGGTGGTGGGCACCTGATGCCTTGAGATTGCCCCAGCTCCAAGCCTCACCTGAACTCATCCTCCCTCTCAGCAATTTCTGAGGCAGGATACAGTGGGAATGTGGGAGGAAGGTTCTGAAAGCAGCAAAGTGGCTCTTCAGTAATCCATTCCAGGTGGTGACTTTTCTTTCCTCTCAAAAGGATCCAAACACCTCGGAAGTTTAGGGAAAATGGAGCTGATCACAGTATTCACATGGCTCTTTGGTAAACTAAGAAAAATAGGGAAAAAAACCACATCTCTTGCTTATTTGTTTTGTTTTGTTTTAAATCTCTGTATCTGGCTTTATTTATACAATCCATCAAGAGGTGCCTCACCAACAACATTATTTAAGCTGAGCTAGGAGATGTACTATTAGTCTTGAAAATTCCTAAGATAAACAGATTTTGACATTTAATTTGTTGTAGTCAGTGGAAGAATAAATTACTGAGCAAACACTGTGCAGAAAATATTTAAGCAAAGGAGAGATCAGTGGTTTTTTATATGTGCTCTTATACCAGCACCATATATTTTGCATGCCTTGTTTATTTCTGTGTTGGGCAAGATGAAGTGTGCAGTTTGTATTGTTTGCTTAGGGAATAATTTAAACACAACTAGGGATGGAGCATCTGTCGAACAACTTTTTGGTCAGTAAACAGTAGAAGATAGATTTTTATTAAGCATACCTCAAGCCTCTCCCCTTATATGCCTGCTGCTGAGAACAGTAGGCATGTGAATTGTCTTCAGCAGAAGGCACCAGGCTTGGCTGTGCAGGAAGAAATGGCTGCTCTGCTTCAGAGCTGCACGTGCATTGAAATGATCAGCTCTGTGAAGAAAAGAAATGAGGGGTAGAGCTAAAGCAGCTGGGCTCCAGGAAAAAAAAAAAAAGAAAAATAATGTCAATAAGTAAATGCCTGAGGTACCATCCTCCAAAAGAAAGCAGATGAAGGGTAGAGCTGGTGGATAACAGGCTTTCCATGAGTGTCCCCAGGCCCACCTCTTCATGGAGATGCTCTTGATGTTGGTACAAAAAGTGCTTGAGAGTCTCCTGGAGAGGTGTGGGGTGTCCCAGTGTCTGCTGCAGTCTAGGAGTGACACACACAGAGGTCCTGAAGGACAAGGTGTTCCTGGCTGGGGACATGTGTAAGAAACTCAGGGAATACAGCTGGGTCTGGTGTAAATGGGCAGTTTGGGGCTGTTGGGGACAGTGCTCAGAGCTGCCTGGCCCTGTCTTCACCTGGTTGTAACTGTGACAGAAAACACCCTGGCCCCTGAGTCTGTAAGAAATCAAACCTTGTGGTTATGATGGAAAAACCAGCTCTTCTTTGAAATCTACTAACTGTAGAGAAATTCCGTTTAACAAAGGAGGTGAGCCAGGTAGGGGGTGAACAGAATGCTTTTGGATATTCTTTTGTTTAAATTGTAATAGCTTCTGGTAGAAAGCCACACCCATGTGAGTGCTATTCAAGTGAAGCCCACGGAGAAGTTTTGTCTGTCTTTGCCTGCTCTGTTCTCTCTTCCTTTCCCTCCCTTATCTGTCTGCAGTTCTCACTTACTTCTGCCCTGCAGTGGTGGGATCCTCGAGTGAGCTGGGGCTTCTAGACACTGCTACCCTGCAAATAGTCAACGATGAGACATAGCCAAAACATATTTACACATCCAGCAGAGCTATTTTTGATGATTTTTAATGCTGCATGTGGAACTCTCCAGTTTTGGGTACCAATTAATTAATTGCTTCCTTCATTTGGTCTGCTGGGAACCACGGTACAGACAAGGGAGATGAGGCTGGGACTGAGCAGCCCTTGCTGGGAACCAAATGTGGAAGAGCAGATGCTAGAGATTTTGCTGGGAGGTTGGATTCGATTAACTCTTCTGCCTTGTGAGTGCTATAAATTTGGGAGCTGGGTGGGCCAGACTGCAAGAGAGAGGTGGCAGATGGGATGAGGGGAAGATGATTAATTGAAATATCAGCCAGCAGGCTTGTATTAGCTCCTGCTGCGTGCTTTGAAATGTGAAGAAATCAAACTGAAGATGGAAGTAGCAGGAGGTGGTGCAGATGGGAAGAGGACTGAGAGTGATGGGAGCTAAAACCCCGAGGCCACAATCTTGGGATGTGGAAGTTCTGCAGCCCTTTGGTTGTTGGGGCTGGTGGGAGGCAGGTCTGGAGGGTGCAGGTGAGAGCAAAGCTGCCTTCTCCTTTTGTATGCTTCAGTTTGGAATACTGCAGATGGAGTCTGAGTAGATACTAATGAGAGCCTGAGGAAGATGTGCTCTGAGAAGTGTTTGGGTTTGGTTTCTTAAACAGTAGAGGAAGCAGAAGGAGTGTTGTGAGGATCACCTCTGGGTCTGGGGCCAATCTGCCTCCCTGGAGTTGCCTATCACGTGTTGGCCTTTAGAATCATTTGGTTGTTCACCTTGCTCATAAAGCTGGGAAGTGAAGCAGCAAAGGAAATAAAAAAATAAAGGAAAAGAGATAGGAAAAAAAAGGATAATGGGGAATGTAATCCCCAAGTACCTGAAGCAGGCTGAGTAAGAGGGTCGGGAGAAGAGCTGCAGCAGAAAAGCATTAAATAGACACCCAGACAAACATGATGATAGACACAAACTTTTAGATCAAGCCAGTTCAATAAAAAGCTGATAGTAGGGGACCAGAGGGATGATATGCACTAAATGACATCATTTACCACTCTGCTTGTTATCACTCATTATACTGCATTATGCTGTAGATTCTATTATGTGCTGCTTAATGCAAATCTGGCCCCTGCTGTGTCGGGCACAACACGCTAGAAGAGTTAAAAAAAACCCCATTCCTTTCCCCAGGGAGTTCATGATGGAGAGTAAAGGAGTGTTTCTATGAAAAATTGCATCACCAGTTTCGTGCTGGAGGCTGTGGAAGATGATGACGGGTGGACAGTGTGTTTCTCAGAGTTTTGTAACAAAAGCAAATAATATGTATATATAACATTT